>VXBL01007193.1:496095-509997 GCA_013400195.1 Aramus guarauna
GAAGGGCTGTCTCCCGTGAGAGGGACTCCATGCTGGAGCAGGGGAAAAATGTGAGGAGTCTTCCTCCTGAGGATGAAGTGGCAGAAATAATGTGTGATCAACTGACCGCAACCCCTATTCCCCATCCTCCTGTGCCACTGCGGGGGTAGGAGGTTTGAAGCCAGGAGTGAAGTTGAGCCCAGGAAGATGGGAGGGGTGGTGGGAGGTGTTTTTAAGATTTGATTTTATTTCTCATTCCTCTACTCTGTTCTGTTTGGGAATAAATGAGATGAATTTCCTCTCTCTAAGTTCAGTCTGCTTTACTCGTGACGATAATAAGTGAGTGATCTCTCCCTGTCCTTATCTCAACCCACAAAGCTTTTTGTTATACTTTCTCTCCCCTGTCTAGTGAATGAGGGGAGTGATAGAGCGGCTCTGGTGGGCACCTGGCCCCCAGCCAGGGTTAACCTACCACAATAACAAAAATACATAATTTGCATTTGTTCAAACTTTGATTTCATTTTGTTCAGTATGCTGCTATCCCAGCTGTACACTGGAAGGAGATTCAAGCTAGAATTTACAGATTCCAAGCTGAGAGAGAACTCTGCCAGAAAAGGATTCTCTCCTGATGGCCAGATCAGACTCTCCTGATGGCCAGATCAGCATTAAACAGAAACTGCAGGGTCTTTGATAGTTAAAGATCTTTAGCTACATGAATCTGGATGACTATCTGATGTAAATATGGAGTGGGAGCTACAGGTCTGGAAGGAGTAGGTGGGATGAGGTTTGTGGTGAAATGTATCTGCTAGATTCCTTTTGCTGCTTGAAAACTAAAGATGGACTGTGCTTTGAAGGCTGGGAGGTAACAAATAAAATAGTACACTTTTCAAGACTTGGAAAAAAAAGATTAATTTCTGGATACCTTGGAGCTATGCATGATATTGTTGTCTAAATTTAATAATCTAAATTAGGAGGTTAATGTGGAATTCATCTCACCCAACTTCAGACATTTCTAACATATGCTGTAGGCATATACACTTAAGCAAGTTACTTGAGGCTTCTCTTTAAGGTCAATGGGAGAAACAGAGAGTGATTCATTACGCCTATTATAGACAGGCAGTTTAGAGAGAGATTTACTCCCTCTTTCTCCCACTGACCTTGAAGAGAAGTGTCAAGTGACCAGCTCAGTTGTTCATATCTGCTCTTGGTCAGACAAATCTCACCTTTAGGCTCCCTGCATAGTTAACCTTCACTAGTGAAATCAAAGGAGAAGCCTACTTTAGGCAGTTTGAACTGTCCTCTTTCTCATTGCTGACCACAAAAGAAAACCAAAGACTAGATTAAGCATTTCAGTTGTACATTTACAAATTATACATAGTGAATTCCTCTGCTTTCATTTTCACTGTATACATTGGTGACAATCTAAGAAGCAGGAATGTATTGCATACTAATTAAGTTGATTGAACATGTAGATGTCGTTTACATTACTTATAACTAGAAAGGGCTGAATTCAAAAAAACTTAAAGAAACTATATAAATCAGCAGTGTCACAAATGGAATTCAAGGAAGAGGAACTCTGGATAATTTAAAGATTAACATACCAAAATATAGATTGTATTAGAGGTATTAATAACCTTTAAAAGAGCAGAGCAATGGCTTAGATATTTTTTTAGATATTCTGTTTTCTCTTTAAATAGGCAAAATTAATTCCAGTTCCAGAGGGAAGGAACTGCAATGTATTTAACGTCTTTTTCATCATGTTTTTCTTAAAAGGGGAAATAAAAAAATCCATGAAGTTACCAATAAGAAAATAAATGCAACCTTTTAGGATGTATAAAAAAGATATTCTCCCTCCCTCCCAGTGTGTAGAAGTAGTAAATGAGAATTCAGTTAAAGAGAAAAAATAAACAGATTATATGATCATGTATAGCTTTAGAATTGTCAGAAAAACAGAGTAGAATAGTAAAAAAAATGGTAAAATGGTGCTTCATTTGATATGGTTCATGTGTGCTATAAGACTGAACTTGATTTTGGGTAATTAGGTGATATACACTGCTGATTAATAAGCACTTATGGAATACAAGATGCCTAGGAAGACAATGGCCAAAAATAAGAAAGAACAAGAACATGATTTAAGCATGAAAAGTAGCAATGGGGCTGAAATTCATATTTAAAACTCAGAAATTCCAAATCTAAGGATTTCTCCCCTCCAATAGTTTCAGCTATCTTCTAGTTCTAATGCAAGTGTTTTCCAAAAGAGCCAAAACCAGAGATCAACTGATTTATTTTCCTGTGTATACTTGCTATTTCAGATGTTCGTTCCTGGATGTAATACAAAGCAAGCATAAAAATGCCTGAAAAGATTATGGAAATGGCACTTGAAAGCCATTTTGATGGCTTCCAGAGCTATTGAACATTCTAGATGAATTAGAATAAGATGCTGTCATTGTTTAGCCCCAGTTGGCAACTAAGTACCATGCGTCTGCTTGCTTACTCCTTCCCGCCCCCCTGGTGGGGTGAGGAGGAGAATTAGAGGAAAAAAGTAAAACTTGTGTGTTGGGATAAGGACAGTTTACTAGGACAGCAAAGGGAGAGGAAAAATAACAACAGCAGCACTAATAAAATAATATAGAAAGCAGGTGATACACAATGCACTTTGCACACCACCTGGAATCCAATGCCCAGCCCAGCCCCGAACAGTGATTCCACCTTCCTGGCCAGATCTCTCCCTTATATACTAAGCATGGTGTCATATGGTATTGAATACCCCTTTGGCTAGTTTGGGTCACCTGTCCTGGATGTGTCCCCTCCCAGCTTGTTGTGAAAATTAACTCTATCCCAGCCAAAAACCAGGACAGATACAATGTCCTGTGTAGATCAGCAGTGAGTGCACTCTCTTCACTGCGAAGATGAGTCAACAAGTGTGCAATGAGTTGTCCAATGTAGCATGTTGAAAAATAGGATGCATCTTGGCATAGAAATTTGGACCGATTCTAGTTTTCTCGCTGCTAAATTATACTATAGTATATCCTCAGTGTGCAAAAAGGAATTTTAAGTGCTATCTTTATAAAATTGAGTCCTAGTATATTGATATGCAGCAGGGTTTGCACAAAAGCCCTTATCTGGTGATTGATAGTCAACCTAAATTAATGCTTCATTCTGTAAAGGAAATGTTACTACAGAAAGAACTGGAATTTAAAAAAATTTTGGACTCAGCTGTTATTCTGGGAAGATGTCCCACTGCACTATGATAGTTTAGGAAGACATAAAAGTATTCTGATTTTTAAAAATATAATGCATGGATTCAGTCATTGTCAGTCTTGAAAACTAATATATGTGATTGTTTCTGATGGCACATTCTGCTAGTTAGCTACTAAGAGATTTTAAAGGTAAGAACTCTATGTGATATCAGCAATCTCAAGAGGTTCAGAAAATTCTTATATTTTGGGAAGAGTTAAGGTTGAAGGTGTATCAATGTACAGAATGTCACAAGCTCCCTGTGTAGCTGGGAACATCTTATCTTTGTGGGCAGCTAAGGTTGTGCACACTTTTTAGTAAGAAAATCAGGGAGGGGGGCTGTCTAGATGTAAGGATTTAAGTAGAAAGGTACACATTAGTATGTTATATTGATATTAAGGATTGCTAGATTTTTAGTAGAAAATTATTAAGATGAGAGAAGTGGTAAATGCTCTACCTCTCTCTGAGATTCTAGGTATGAAGACATATTTTATAAAGAGTATCATGGAAAAGTGAAATCTAAGCTTATGGTGAATACAGTAGAAAATTTCTGTAAGCTGCTCTGCTGGATATACAGAAGCAAGTGCCCATGATAAAGACCCCCATTCCTCTGGATTTAGAGGTGCTCTGAGAAGGTCAAATCATCATCCTGATCTTGAACTTGTCAAAGAAGATAAAAGCTCTCAAGTCTATAATGAGATTGAAACTTTGATCTTCTTTGGGAATAGCTCACAGGCATCATGATTTTATAATGCTATAGAATAATCTTTGTTGCAGTCAGTTATACACAGGTGATGAAACTGGCGTATGCTTATATTTACTGTATTCCCTTGATGCTATGAATTATCTTCTTATTCTACTGGCTGTAGAGTCTTCTAGGCTAAATGAGTTGCATAAATTAGAATATAAGGAAGGACAGGGTTTTCTCCCTGCAAAAAGGCTTTTGAACTGAATCAGGCTAAATCTAGGTCAGGACCTGAAAAGAATCTGTCAGCACTCCACATAGCTTCTAATAGTTATCAGCAATAAGTGTAAAAGCTTGACCTACAAATCCACAGCTCAGCTTCCAGCTGTGACCACAGTGAAAGCACTTATAGGCTGCAGCTACTTTTTTATGGACCCATTTTGATCACATCCTCCAGATGGAGAATGTCACATAAGTCCTGTCTTTTCCCCAGGCTTGATCCAAATGTTTTTTTAAGGAGCCTTCCAGCTCAGAGTGGGTGGCTTCTGTGACCTGTGGCATCTGAATAGTTCACCTGTCCCTCAGCATTTTCCAGTGAGAAGATAGCTTGAACTGATATAGTTTGGTAAATTTGTTTCAAATTCTCTCTGCTGTTCTCTACATATTTTCTAAAATAGGTGATACAACAAGCTTGACACATTCCTTTTTACCCTCTAAAGTATGTCAATTGCATTTATGATTTGTATAGAGATTTTTAGCATGTAACTATTTTACAATATTAATTAAAATTATCCAATATAATTATCCAATTTATTTTATTCTTAAGGACAAGTATAAAAAAGAAAATCAGTTTCTTTAGAGTAAAAGTTGATATCATAATTATCCTATATATCAGATTTTTCTGACATATATATTAAAAATTTCATAGAATTTAAAGTCAGAGAAATATTTTAAATGTCTATTTGACCTCTTAGATAATATTCATGTAGAATTCCTGAATGTGATTGCTACATCTGACTTTATAAGCTCCATTTGAGTGCATCTTTTGGAAGGACATCAATCCTAACAGCAGATGATGAAGAATTTGTCATGTTCCATGATGCTCACCCTCACTGTGTCACTATTGAATATGGTGTCATTTTTCCAGTTTGAACTCTGCTAACTTCAGATTTCAGTTGTTGATTCAAATTCTGGTTATCTGTAAAATTCCTTAATCCTCTTCTTGACCTCATGAGCTTGACACTTTTTTTAGGTGAGAGCAGTTGAAGGAAACAAAAGGTCATTGAAACCAAATAACATCAAATCACTTAAAAGGTGATTTGATGAAAAATCTTCCTAAACATCCCTATTTTGACAGTTGGTCTCAGTCCAAGATGAAAACTCTTCCTCCCTCCCCTAGAAACAGCAACAAAGGTGTTTATAGCTCACTGTCTTGGCAAACCTAACTTTTTTTCCCCCAGGTTTTTGTGCAGTTTTGAGGCCATGGGAAGTAATTTATCCCGTTGCCATTTAATTCTTGTCTTGGGGATAGATACAATATAGAATGAAATTTATGCCCTGCCACAAAAGCATTATTTAACTGAATTAGATGAACAAAAATAGTGACTTCTCACGCAGATGTACAACTGTTCAAAATCAAATCCTAAAATACAAAATCCAAATTGCTATTATTTTTATACATCTATATCAATCTCAGATGGTTGACCATTTATCCTCACATACCCAATGTGTGGGACATGAAATTTTATTTCAGCATTTTCAAGTATTGGAAGCCCATTAGTTCTGTTTAAAAAACAAAAAGCAGAAAGATAGTAAATATGTTCTGCTATTCAGAAAGGTGTCAGTTACACCACATAAACATTTTCTCATTTGATAAAGGCCATATGATAGTAACAACTTTCTGTTACTGTACTAACATGGACAAAGTGCTGATAGTTTGTTGAACATTTATCTAACTCCTAAATTCTTTTGCAATAAAGACAAATCTCTATAGAAAGAGTGTCTTGTGATAATATACTGAGTTCTGTGGTGCTTAGAGAGAAGCAGAAGGTAGGAAACTTATCTACCCTCAATTGAGGTATAACTCTTCCAAGGGAAAACTACATGGGTCTGAAAGGGGTTTACTTCAAGAAGAAACTAAGTACAGAAAGATGTTCCACCTTCAGCAAGAGTGATTAAAAAATAGTATGATGGGAAATGAGATGTTTGTATGTCAGCATTCATAAAGATTCTAGGATTTTCAGAGAGTCAAGACAGATCCTTTTAAACTAGGTGACTTGAATGGAGTGTGTCTTCTCCAGTCTCTTGATTAAGTATCCTGGAAGGCCAAAATCCTTGCTTTGGAACATGCTTCAGGTCATTAGTTGTTCTACACTAGTTTTGCCTTTAAAACTAACTTCTTTAGGTAGTTGCCAGTTGATATATTAGGAAACTATCTCCTTTTGGAAGAATTTGGAGAATTTCTGTTTTTTTGGTATATTAGCTCCTTTAGTAAAACTGCAGTAAAGCCATTCCCGGGGGTGGGGAACAGCTCCTGTTTTTCATTTCAGATAGGCATGTCAAAATATAAGCTACTGTGCAGTAATGAATGTCTTTACACAGCTGAGCACCACTTACTGTCAGCTTCTTAGCTTAGTTCTCTGATTTTTATGCTTGTCCTTTAACTGATGATCCAGCCTTGATGAATTCAGTTGTACTTGTTAAAACACTTCAGGATGAAGTAAGAAACAAAAGACGAGTCATTTGACTTTATGTTACCCGTATCTACTGCACATTGGTTTTAATGTCACTTCCCAAACACCACCTTTCTATACAAATGCACATTTGTAAACCATTGCATCTCATGTGATCATGGATTAGATAATCAAGGTAAAACAGACAAGGCAAGCTGAGGTGTAGAGGGAGGAAGTGTCTTACAGAAGAAGTCAGAACTCACTGAAAGACTCCTCATGGACAAGGAGTCCATGAAAGACAAAATAATTTTAGAGTTGCAAGGTAAGGAAACATGCTGTCTCAACTAAATTTGACTACTGCTGTATGACTATAGCTTTTTTTTTTTCCTTCTTTCTCATTTAGAAAGCCTCACATACCTTTTAGTTATACATACACACACAGAGGCTCCTCGTAGGCTTATTTTATTTAACTGAAAGATAAATTCAAAGAAATAATTATCAATTAAAATAGTTTACCAAAAAGTGATTTTCAGAACTCCCTTCCAGTATATAACAATTTCATACATGTCATCTTTTGATAACTTCCTTCTGGTTTTCTCCTCATAACTTTGGTAAGAGTGAAATGCAACAGTGATGCTACAGGAAGAAAATAGAGAAAGAAAAAGTATTGTAGACAACAACCTAAGAGACAGCCTCAAGACCAGTGAGGAAAAAGTCTCCAGAGACAGCATATCAGCTATTATTCTGATGCTGTACCTGAGCGTAACGAAAAGACCAATAAGGTGATAGGCATAATGTTTTTTGAGCATGTCCTAATGTAGTATTAAGAGAACCTTAATTCTATGCTTTCTCATTGCTAAACCTCTGTTTTTGAAAACTGCCCCCAAATTTACCTTTGCTCCTGCATACTCTGCAGCACTCTTTTACACTTGAATTTTCCTTGTCTGCTCTAAAAGCAATGGGAGGAAGAGAATGAAGGCACTCTTTTTATTATTTGTTTTGGAAACAGCTGCTTTTCTTCTTTCTTCTTTTCTTCTTTCTGGCCTTCTGGTCATGCTTGAATTTACAACTGCAATATTGAATAGATCTCTTTTGAGGATTAAATACTACAGTTGAGGTGACTTCTCAGATTAAAATGCTTCTTATTTCTCTGACAACTTTGGTCTTTGAAATCAATTGTAACCATTGGAACTCCATTTGTGGCATTATACCCCAGATTAATGTATTCTGAAGTTATTGCTATGAAGGGACTTGCTACTGATAAGAAATGAAACACACTGATTGTAAACACAATGGGTGCCAATAGAAGATTACAGAGTATAAATTTTTGTGTCTCATTTCTTCTGTACAGAACTGCTGCTGGTCATCTCAGATGTGTACACAAAGCAAATCCAGGTTGTTGTCCACATAATGGAAAGTAAAATAGATTGATAAAATCTTTCCTCTGCCAGATTATTTTGACTCGGACACTTATATTAATTCTTATGTGTGCTTAGAAGATATTGGGCAAACAATCAAAAATCCATTACCTGTGGGACATTGTTAATCATGTTAGAGAACATTTCTATATTAATCAGTTCTAGGCAAGGAAAAATTTATTAAGAATACTGTGCAAGAAATTTATTTATGATGGCAGCTTAGTATTTACAGCTTAAAAAATGGTGCATATCTTTGTTGCAACCACATCAAAGTAAATGGCATTATACTATGGACAAAAAATGATGTAATATGTTTTGGCCTTTGTTTCTGAGAGTAGTGTTAGTATTAAGTATCATCAATCTGTAGGAACTCACATCAGTTGGACTGATTAATGTAAATTCTTTCCAGCTATTTCTCCTGACCTGACCCTAGGATCGGAGCAGTTCACTATAGCAATAGCAACATTTCTTTACATGGATTTATGTTGTTTTACATGTTTCCCGAGTGCATTTTAAAAGAATTCCTAAAGTTTTCATTTATTTTTCTGATAACAGTAGCAATTCCAAAACCTGTATTATGACAAAAGTGGTAAAAATTTGTTTGACTACACAAGGACAAAGAACTATCCAGGAAGCTTGCACAGCTTTTCCCAAGTGCCCAAATGCCTCTCTCAGCTATGAAGCCTGTTTGTTTTCCTGACCTTCTTTGATGTAAGAGATTGCAGACAGATAAAGCATAATCATGCACCCGTACACTGAGGGTGCTTGGAGTCCAGACTAAGCAATTAGTAGACTTGGAGTTACTAGGCTGCTTATTTCCCATGTGTAGAGAGAAGATGTAGAAATAGTCTTGCATGAATGCAAATCTAGCCCAGTACAGAATCTTACAAACAAGCAATGTCCACAGAAACAGCAAGAAACTTCCCACTTAATCCCCAAACTGATTCCATTAAGTATCTTTCTCTCTGTATAGTGTTACTAGATTGATGGGGCTGCTGGTACTAGTACAAACAGCAGCTTTTGGTTTTTTTCTGAATCTACTCCAGTATGACTTAAGCCTGATAAAGAATTCATATCCCCTGTGGAGTTTGGAGAGATTACTAAGTTACTAAATAGAAATGAAGCAGCAGTCAAACCTGTGTCAAGAACACAGCAACATCTCACTCTTGTTAATGCATTGTCAGCAGCAGCATATTTTTTTTCTTTTTTTGCTATGTGTCTGCAGCTCTTCTGGGTTTACACAAGATGAAAATAAAGGTATGCATGGGGTTTTACTCCAGATATTACTAATATTTGTCTATTTAATATGAAAATGCACATATACAATGCCTCTGGGACACAGAAGTGATTATTTTTGACTGATTGTTATAATTACAGCTGTTCCTTTGGTCATGAATCCTAAAATTTGTGGTGGAGATAAATTCAAGGACCAGAATGTTGGTGTTCATTAAGTTCTCTTGTTTAAATGCAGGCTTGAGGTGCTGAAAGAGAGACTTCCCTCCTAACCGGAGTGATGTATAAGACTTCCAGTGTTGTAGCCACTACTTATCACTAAGGAGAAAACTCGACAGTATCAGGTAATAATTATAAGCTGTAGCTTCTCTGGATAAAGCACTTTTAAAAATGCATTTTACACTACTACTCAAACATAGGTGTCAGACTGTTGCTAATGCTTTTTCATTCTACAGCTTGCATGCTTTTCCTGCCAAAAGGCACAATTTTTCTGGTTAAAGTGGCCTATGCCTTCCATCCTGTTGTCTTTCTTGCATCCAGCAGCTCAAAAAGTTGGACACTAGAACTGCACTTAACTAAAAGTGCCTCTTAGAGTATTCTTGAAGTACCGTCTTGTACAACTACAGTTCTTACTGCCTCATTTCTAGCTTGTGATAATACCCCAAGGCTTGACTTGTGATGATAATACCATAAGGCTTTGGAAAAATGCAAGTAACATTGCAATATATACTGACATGTTTTATAAACAAGGATGAGTCTCAGAACAAGAGCACTGTTGTAGCTGACCATAGAGGACAGAAGCAGTGAGGAAATTGGCACGTTGCTTAGATGTTCTGGGGGTTTGTTTGTTTATTTGTTTTGCATGCATTTTTATTGCTCCAGAAAAAAACAGCAATATCAGAAAAAAAATCAAAGCTCTGCAATTTCTATTCAGTTGTAAACAAATTTGCTTTCCTATAACAAAAATGTATAAGCATCTGCATCCATAATCACTAGAATGTAAGAAAGAAAAAAAGTTTCTCAGTGAAAGAAACTCTATCTCATTGTTGTGTTTGCGTCATTTTCAGAAAACCTGTTCCAGCGTCATTTGAAACATGCTCTTTTCTCTTTATGGGTGGGTTTATGTGCTGATTGTGTCTAGATCTGATTGGATATCAGTTAAAGGACTTTAAGAAACAAGACTGTTACTAAATGAATATTTAAATAGCTCAGTTCAGTGTTCTGAATGAAGTCCATTAAAAAAAAATAACTTTAGAGTTCCCTTTTTTTCTGTGAATCCAAGAACAAACTTCAGTGCTAGTGGCATTTCTGAGTGCCATGGAAACCCCCAGAGAGTAAGACTGAGGATCTGCTCTTTGAAGCATCTATACTGGTTGGTTTTGAGCTTGCTACATAGCTGCTATGTTCCCAGGCATGCAACGGTCTGTGATAAAGCAGGATAATCACCACCAGTCAGGGAGAAGTTGGGGGAAATTAGAATTATCCATGACCTTTCTAATGCAGATATTTGCTGTGCTTGAATCACCTGATACAGAAGAATCCTCAGCATTTCTAGTGACTAGGAGAAACCAATCTGCTTTTTGAGTGTGTTTTATAAGAGATGCATAATAGTCGTTAATGAGAAAGGAGAAATCATTTAGCATTTAGCTCCTGAGATACATGGAAAATGCTCTGCAACTGTTCTAATATACAAGAATTTATAAAGTAGCAGTTGACTAAACTGGGCCTAGCTTTAATTACATGTACAGGCAATTATATCACATCATAAGAATTCCAGCTTCTTATTTTCTGTTGTTAATTCCTCATAAGCCTCACAAGTCAGCAATGAAATCAGATTTATTACAAAATGGTGGTAAAGTGCAAGCCACTAAAGAAATTGTTGAAGAACCTCAATACTGTCAGCATCCTAAATTAACTAATATACCACTTTAGTGAATATTTTCCTACCTTCTTTTTTCATCCGGCAGGAGAAATGCATAAAAACCTAGTGAGATGCAGTATACTATGCATGAAAGAAATACCAATTATACATTCATTGGCATTTTAATTCAATCATGTTTATGAGGCTGGTATTACTGAATGATTAACTTGAATATAGCTTAGTAATATTGGTTTAGCTAATTGAAGTGGATATTGAGTTTTACCCAGTCCCATATAGAATAGAAAAAAAATCCCTACCTTTGCAAATTACTTTTCCATAATCACTTCAGTTGTGGTGGGGTTTTTTGGTTTTTGGGGGTTTTTGGGGGTTTGTTTTGTTTTGTTTTGTTTTGTTTTGTTTTGTTTTCTGACTGAGCAACTAAAACTGTTGCCTGTGCAATAGTAGGTACAGATACAATATGCATACTGTGATGGTGATGGAGGGGAACATAAGGGACAGCATGAACCTTTCAGTGCCATGTGAGCAGAAACATATGTATTATATGGGACAACAATAATGTGGATGCTATGAGCATGTCAGCAATCCCTGCTTTCATCACTTCTTCAGCACATCTTCTGTAAGTTTGAGAAATGTTTTATTTTTTATGGATTTAGAAATATCACTGCGAGTTAGAGTTATAATTTGTCCATTATAAGCAGTGATGGAACAATTGCAGTTTTCATCGTTCGCTCAAAACCACTACTATTTCCCTATAGCTAGAGACGTCCTCACTTCCTCAAGTGATAAATCAACTATGCTGGATGGAAAATGGCAGGAAGAAAAGAGAGAGGAGGGTTAACTTTGTATGTTCCTTGTTGATTAATCTTGGGGGAGGCAGATTTTTTTTTTTAACCTATCTTTGGAATTGTATAGAATAAATCATGATGCTGCCCAGAAGTTCAAAGAAAATATAAGCATATTCTTTCAGAAAATTAAGAGATGTGACTAGCAGAATGCAAAATAGTTTGTAAAATGTTCATGTTAAACTACCTTCAGTTTAAATAATGAATATTTCTGTCAAATTTTTATTGCATATGTTACTTTCTGGCAATATGAAAAGTATTTGACATTCAAAAATCATATCTTCGAAGACTTTGAGGACAATAGAGAAAGGCAATAAGTGCCTGTTTGTATTGATCTCCATGAAAATAGAATTTTCCTCTATTCTGTACAGGAGGTCTTCCCCTTGTGAACTGGGAAAGAATACTGTCAATCAAATATGAAAAAAAAAAATAAATCTGGAGCTTGATGCAGAATAAGATTGCATCATTTTCTCCCATTTTTTTCCACCCAGGATAATTTATTCTGTGGATTCTCAGGAAAAGATATTTAAGAAAATCTGGGGTTAAAATCTCAACTACTCTGAGTTGCTGATATTGAAAATGTAGTTTTAATTTATATATCAGGAACCAGGAGTAGACAAGAGACTTTTCACCCAGAAAAGAGATTGCTTAGAACTTGGTCATTCCAACTAACATGTAATTGTGTGTTTGTGTTATAAGACTATCTAGGCATTTCTTGAACTACAGTGTAGTGTGATTTTAAGTCATTGATCACCAATACTAGCTAATAGACCACTTATTTAAATGTAATTGTTGTGGAATTTATTAAGCATGAAAAGAATAACATTTATAACTCACAGAAAGCCACTGAAGAAAACTGCAAAGAAACATCTGCATTTTTTTTTTATTTCATTATGATTGTGAATTACATTTTAATTGTTTGAATAGAAATTTCATTTATTTTACTCCAGAAATGATCACTCACATCATTACAAATTCTGACTATCTAAGAAGTGGATAGAAGCTCAACTTCTGCAGAAAAACCTTTCCCTTTTCTGACTGTAAATTGAATGAAGATGAATATTGCCTTGTTTTGCAAGATTGTCAACAATCTATCATTTCTGCAGAAAATTCTCACTTACTTTGAGCTTTTGCCCTCTTTTGGCCTGTGAAGTTATGCCCTACTTCCTCTTATGAGTCTTCAGAGCACCAAAAGGCACCAAAAATGAGACGGGAGCTTGGATGTACATGGTAAGACCAGTGTGTTAAAATTAATGGGATCCACAGAGAGGAAAGTGCAATTTGCAGCAATGGGAATAAAAGTCTATTTGTTTTCCTTTTGCAGGAAGAAAAGCTCAGCAGCATAAAAAAAAAAAAACAAACCAAAACCAAAACAAAAAAACCCAACAAAAACCTGCTGTTGCTTTTCTTTATATCCTCCTTTCTTTTCTTCTTTCTTGGTCTGTCTCCTGTATGGGAGGCCCAATGGACAAACCAGCAGAATGTTGTTCCAAAGTACAGGAGACACACCAGGAGTTCAAGGAGAATGCTTAGTCCATGCTTAGTTGTGAGCCCATCTATATTACTATAAGGAATTGTTGCAGATGATTTGGTGGGGATTTTTTCACTGCTGCAGAATAGTCTGTCTCTCCATTGACTCCTGCAAAAAGGTCTTTAACTATGCCACATCTGTTTACTTTGGTCAGGTAAAAAGAAAAAAAATCAACAACATCAAAACATAGTTTGACTTTTAGTAAGCAGCAGACAATATGATAGTATATAATTTACATACTCTGAAACAAAGAAACTAAAACTCAGGGGAAACTGCCTCAGAATTGCTGAGCACCATGCAGCTGTAGTTATTTGGGGAAATTTCTGTCATAGTACTGACTGAAAATTCCTTTCCCTTTCCCTTTCCCTTTCCCTTTCCCTTTCCCTTTCCCTTTCACTTTCTCTCTCTTCCTCTTTCGCTGAA
>VXBL01007193.1:523301-570085 GCA_013400195.1 Aramus guarauna
CCCACCTTCTAATTGGATTTACTTTTCTTTACGTTCTTTGCTGTTTATGCAGTAACATTCATGAAAGATTGCTCGATTTTTCTCTCTCCTCTCTCCTGCAGATGTAGAGAATATATCCTTTGTTATCAACTATAATTTATGTATGTGTTGAAAGTAAAAGTGAAAAAGCATTCCTCTGTCCCCAGAGATCCCTCCTTCTGCTGGTACAGATCCCTCACCTGCTGTGCTTTCAGTTCCAGTTCATTGGAAAAACCATTGTCCCTTACAGTATTTTTCTTCTGCTGACTATCAGTCCTCTGGAACAACTTTAACTACTCACTTCAGAGCAAGAACACTCGAGAGCTTAGATCTCATCAGCAGTCTGCCTATAGCACTTAGCTGCACCAATCAGATAAACTCAGCATGAAAAACTCAAGTGAGATAGATGTGAACCTAACCAGTAAACAAACAAAAAAAGGTGAGTGGTCTTCACACAAATGTAAAGGGTCTCAATCTCAGGGGAGGTGGGCAGGCATTACTTGCTGCAGATTTATTTTAAAGAAATGTAGGTCAAATTTTGCCCCCTAGTTACACACCTTCATTATACAATTATTTTTGTCTTGTGACTCCGGCGGGGACACAAAGGTGTAATGGAGGACAGAATTTGGCCCCATTAATATGTGCCACTAATGAATGTTATTTTAAGATTCAGGATGAAAACTTGTCTGGACAAGATTGTTGAGGCCCAGAACTGAAAAAGTTCTTTGACAATGTGTGGATCTGTGTGGAGGGAGGGATGAAAGAGAGGAGAAAGAGAGAAAGCAGAGTTAGCTTTGAGATGAAAGATATCACATACTCTGTCACAACCCCTGGTAAAAGTGAGAGCATCCCAGTCCACACTGGTACACATTCCACATGTGATGGACCCAAGGGGCCAATTTAGTGCCCTCTTACATTGTATGGAGGTGGAAAGGATGCCACAGGAGAAAAATTCTAGCCCTGGAGCAATAGGTTAATTGGAAATTTTCATTATATTTGCAGGATAATCTTTTATTTCAAATAGGTGATGGACTAGTTGATATCTCAGATATTTTTATTTGGCTTCTAAAGGAAACAAAGCTTATATAATAATACTATTTGTCTGTCAGTCCCAGACTGATATGTTCTGAAACATACAGCTGATTACAACCAAATCTGACAGAGAGGAGACATCTCAAGAGTAATGATGTTCCTAACAGGAGGTTGTTTTGTGTGTGTTTTCATTTAAAAGTCATTAATTATGCAAATAGGAAAGAGTTTGGGGTCAAAATTTGAGGCAGGAGACACAGAAAAGTCTGGTTAATAACTGAACCCAGAAAAATATGGGGATACTAAAGCAGTGAATATTATCTGCATTGGATAACGTTTCTATGTTATTCCTGAGGTAGGTGTCTGATATGTTCATAACCTGAAATCTGAAGCGCCTCCAACTCCAAATCTTCACAATAACCTCAGCTTCAACCCTACCATTACATATGTGTCACTTCAAGTCCTGTCCATAAACTGAAGATACAGATTTCTGTACAAAGGTTGCAAGTTGTGCTGCATAGGATTTGGGAAAACAACAATGCAGACGTTATTGACAACTTTCCACGTAGCACTCTAGCTTTCTTCTTACTGTTTTCCTACTTCTCATCTAGTGAGTTTTACTCTTCTGACCTTGTGCACAGCACTGTAGGAGATCACACTATAGGAAAAAAGCTTTTTTTTGGTGTCCCCCCCCACCCCTCCTCCCTGGTCCTTCCCTTCCCATGGGCAAGCCCATGTTTCAGTGATTCGCAGCTGCTTGCAGGAGCAGGTGGACTGAGACACATGTATGGCAAACCTGTCAGCATAAAGGAAACACATCACTGCAGTAGGTTTTTTCTTTGTAGGTTGCTAGAATTTGGGTGGCCAGGCAAGAGCTGGTGGATTGGTAATTCTAAAATTGTTTGAAAGACTAGTGATTTAATCTGGGAAGTGCCAGTGTTACTGGGAGGTTACAAAGATCTCCCCAGCTGAGCGGTGTTGGCAATTCCTGGATGAGAAAACAAGTTGAGGTGAGGTGGGTAAGAAGGTGGCAGTTGCCTTCCTGCCTGGCTTCCAGGAGCAGTGCAGCTATTGAAGCTGGTGTCAGTCACAGCCCTCTGACTGGATGCTGGCTGAAGCCTGTAGGCAATTGCTGCCTGCTGCTTTGATCAGGTGTAGTAAATTCTAAAAAGTGGGCCAGAGCTTGTGTGCAGTCTAGCTCTGCAGCATAAATTAGTACTTTGTAGGGAGGCCTTGAATCTATTGCAGGTGTGTGCATATATTTTAGCTCTCAAGGCATAATAAAGTTTTGCTATAGGAGTTTTTATATTTCTAGGTATATGACATTTATTTATAGGAGGTCTAAAGCTCTTGTATGTGTGCTGGATTGCTGGAACCCCTTAATAAAAAAAATGTGGTTAGAAAGCTGGAGCACAGGAAGCAGCTCCTTTAAAACTTGTCTGGACAAGAGTTTTGGAGGAAAAAGAAGCTGTCTTTTTAAAAAATAAATATATTGTAGCCCTACCTACATGTTTCCCCTTATATCCTGATTATTTTCTTTGCACTGGCCTGAGTTAACTCTGCCCCCTACAGCATTCATCCTGTTGGCATAGAAAATGGAAAGTTCTGTAGACTGCCTAGAAGGAGTTTCTCTGAGTCTTGGTGTTAAGATGGCCAGTGAATTAGAGAAAACTATAGCATGAACCATGGTAAAGTAAAAACATGTTATCATATGCATGACTTACATCTATTGGTAATGATGTAAGTATGATGTTTGTAATTTCAGTGATCCTTGCAGCTGTAGTCATCTGCTTATGGAAGCAGAGGGCCTTGACAGGAACAGGTGTTTGGGTAATTCTTAAAATTGCATGAAAAAGAAAGACAGCAGTTTAATCCAGCTCATACAACCAATTGGAATTGCTGACCTACTACAGAACTGATTGAATTTTAATGAGTTGAATTATCTCTGAATTAAGCTGCTTGATATGCTTGTGGTTTGAACAAAGTTTTTTTCTTGCTTAGGTCCAAACTGGAAATAAATTGGAAGAGAAAATCTGGGAAACAGGTGTTTAACTCTTTTGAAATTAGATTAATGGCCACATATCCATTAGTGATTGACGTTGTATTAGTACATTGTTACTTTGAGCAAACTTTGTATGAAAACACAAAGATTTATAGTCATTAGACTAATTTTTCCACTCAAAATCTTCTTTCCTGTTTGGTGTTTAGAAGCAACAAAGGCTTTGTAAGCATAGCTTGCTCATATGACTTTCAGAGATTTTTCCAGGCTTCTTGTTTTCCTTTTCTCTCTCATTCCTAATGAGAATGGGACTGATGTAATATCAATGTCGGCAGCAGTAGTAGTAGAAAGGCACCTGCAGCATACCTAGGTACCAAACAAGAAGGTGTTTGGAAAAATGAGCAAGCCCACTTTATAGCCTAGGGGTTGAAAGGAACTTCAGCACTCCGTTTTGTGACTCTTCTGGATAGGCAGAAAAGCTCATCTGGCAGTTGAGAAGGCTGCTGGTAGTGTAGCTAGGGAAGGTAAAATAAACTGACCCTACAAAAAAAGCTAAGCCTGTGTTTCAAAAATATCCAAACACAACATATATGGAGGAATGGGGCAACATATTGTACTGAAGTAGAGTGGCATATTGACTCTGGTCTGTCATAGTATTAAGGGATGAGGAGGAAAGCAGGTGACAACTTCAGAGTGCTACTAACCCCTTTTTAAAAAAAAAAATATTTGCAAGCAGTATAAACAAGAAAGCCAGAGGAATAAGGAAAAGGTTGTAGTGCTTTATATACTGCTAAAGAAACAATGTGAAACTTCTTATACAAAACCAGCATAAAGCAGGCTGTCCTTAGTTATAGCACATGCAAACTTTTTCTAAGAACATCACCCTAATGGTATATTAGAAGAAACTCAGAGGCTTTTTCTATTTTTTCTATTCTTCTTCTTTTTTTTTTTTTTTTTTTAAATGGAGAATTTGCATGTATTCCAGTTCTTTGGTAGTAGGTGCATCCAGGAACATATGCAATTCATAAGTGGTCATCCACAGATAAAGTTTGGTTTAGCAGGCTTTTAATCAAGTTATTCTGTGTGACCTTAAAACTACTGCAGCTGTGATATGCCATACGTTAAATCTCAGTGCCTTCAGGTGTGTCCTGCATGCAGTAGAGTCACATGGGCCTGCTTTTTGTTTCAGGGGTCATGGGAGTGTATTGACCATCTTGGAAATACCTAGATTTACTCTACTAATTGAAGAAATTAGAAAGTTATGAGAAAGAAAGCTACAAGTCCTTTATGCTGGTGAGTAAAAATTTTTTTCATATAAAATTGATGGCTCTGGTTGTTGCTATTTTGTTACACTTTTTTTTTTTTTTTGGTAGCATTTAGGTAAGTGTTATGATAATGTCTTTTTAGTTTTAGAGGAAAATGTTATACTTTATGTTCCTACCAAACCATTGGTACTGTTCAGTTTATTTTTCCAGCATTTTGTTAAGATATTAGTATTAGCTCTTAATAATAATCCTCAGTTATGAGGTGTGACGTGAATTTTGCCTTTATCCTTAGAGGTTTGAAAGGCAAAATGTTATTATCTGTCTGTTTTCTGAATGATATTTTGCAGCAATACACCTTGAGCCCAATGGTAAGGATATTTTAAATCTACCTTTTGAACAGGCAGAAGTAAAGTTCACTTCAGACCAAGTGGTTAGCAGGGGGCTTTTCTGCAATGTTGTCACCAACTAGTCTGAGTGCACTATTTTACCATTCAAAGGCTATTTTCAATTAACTGGATTTGAGTGCAGACTTTTCTTTCAATATCACTTTATCTGAGTAACTACCTGACGTGGTTTAGGCTCTGACAAACTACAAATTGTCTGCCAGCAAATATTCACCAGAAACTGAAATGCTGTTCTGAGCCTCAATAATTATTTCTTGGTGCTATGTGAGAAAGTTTTCTTGTCTGTGCCTAATATAGCTTTGCAGAGTGTGTGGGCAATTAGCGAGGTGGCTTTTCATAGCGTGAAAAAGGAAAGTCCTTTTTTCTGCTCAAACAAGTTTGAGCTAAATAGCGACACATACCAACTTCTACTAAAGGGGATTGCAGTGGACTATAGAAACCACCCTAAAACGCCTTTTATGAGACAAATACTCGGGTAGCAGGTATCTGTGGGTGCGGGTACTCCAGCGATATTGTCCAGCCGGGACCATAGAAGCGATTTGATTTCTGAGGTCTGGCGTTGGCTGAGCCGCTGCGAGGGGTGAGGACTTCCAGGCAAGACAGGGACCTGGAGCCGGGCCCGGGGTTCCTACCCTCCCTGTGCCCGGCTCCGGCGCGCCGGGCCGAAGATCTCGCCTCCCGGCCAGGCGAGGTGCGCTCCTGCCTGCCCCAGAGAAAGGACCGGTAGCTCGTCGGGTTGCGCTTCAGAGCACTGAGAGCCCCTACCCAGAGAGGGAGGCGACACGGGGATGGAAAGATGCTGCGGAGAGAGGCCGGCGCGGTGGCCCCAATGCCCGCAGCCCCGCACCTCCCGCTCACCGCGGCGGAGCCCGGGCGGCGGCGAAGGGAGCATCCCGCCCTGGGCAGGGCAGGGCAGGGGGGCGGCGCCGCAGGAGCCCCTGGGTGGGGAGGTCGGACAAAGGCTTCCAGGAGAGGGAGTGGCAACCGGCCGCCGAACCCTGCGGGTGCTAGGAGCGGGTTGGTGTCCGCCGGGACGGAGGCAGAGGGGACGAATGAAGTTCCCCACGGGCGCGGGGAGCCCCCTGCACCCCGGGAGGCGGGGAGGGAGGAGGAGGCGGCGGCGGCAGCCGCTTTCCTAGAGGCGAAAGCAGGGTTGTTCTGTGCTGCTTTCTGCTTCTCCTAAGGTGGCTGCCGGGGAGGGGGAGGCGGGGGAGGAGCCGCCTTCATCCCCGGGCGGGCGTCGGCCCCTCCACTGCGCCAACCTGCAGGCGGGCTGGAGGCAGCAGCCCCGCCCGGCCTCCGTCTGCGCGGGGCTGCGCCTCCCCTCGCCTCCGTCCCGGGCAGAGCCGCCAGCAGCCGCTTCCCGCTGCGCCGGTCCTGGACTGCAGCTTGCTGGCGGGGAGGGCAACAAGCAGCGGCATCTTGGAGCGTCTTCTTTCCCGAGTGCCCTTTCATGTCTCAGTCCGCTCCTCTCGTACCTGCAACCTTTCCTTCTGCCTCCACTCCTCCTACCTTGCTACTTCTCCTTTTCTTCCCCTTCTCTTCCCATTTTCTGTTTTTTGGGGTGTTTTTGCTTTCCTTCTTTTTCTTCTTCCCCCATCCTGATTTTTTTTGGACCCTCTTTGTCTAGTGCCTCTTAATTTCTTGATTTCTTCTGATTTTTTTTCCTTGGACTTTGCCTTGTCATGTCAAGATGGAAGTCAGGCATGACTGGCTCTCCTCATCCCCCCATGAGGGATTCGAGCAGATGAGGCTGAAGAGCAGACCCAGGGAGCCTTCCCCAAGCCTTACCAGAGTAGGTGCGAACTTCTACAGCACTGTCAAGCAGCAGGACTACAGTGCCAGTGTCTGGCTGAGGAGGAAAGACAAACTGGAGCACGTAAGCTAGCTTCTATTTCCCCTCTTTTTCTTCTTTCTAGACCTCTATCTAGGTACTCTGTTAGGCTATCTGTCTACCAGCTTGGACTCCAGAAGAAAAGTGTTGCTCCAGTAATTGGGCATGGCATTTCCCAAATGGTAGAGAAAGGAGCTACTTAGAGGTCCCACACTGGCCAAATCTGAGGTAAATAGGATGTCAGTACTGTTCTCAAACCACGTGCAAGTCTCTTCTTAACTGGAAATATTTTTTAATGTTCTTGGCTTATTCATTCTTCTATTCCCGCAAATTCAGCACTGATGTGGGAGGAGAAAGATTGGGATGTTGCAGATGGAGGTTAGAGCATTTATCTCACAGTGATTATAAGGTAGTTCTAGAATTGCTAGAAGAAAATAGCTTTTTTTTTTTTTNCATTCATGGGACTTTGAAAATATTCAATCTGTGTGGGGAAGAGGAGATTTCCTTCAAGACATCTATTCCTGCAGCAGTAGTACATGACTTAACTGTGTTTGGGACCACAAAAGAACCAATACGGTGGATAGCTCTAGTGAATATTTTATGGGAATTTAAGGTGCTTCTAAGTATTCCTGTCTCAGATGATGTTTGAAAGCATTTTTCATGTTACTTCTAACAGCAAGGAAATGGGTTGAGATGACCTGCATACTGTGTAAGAGTTTTCTGAATAGCTTATTAGGTGAAACCCATTGTTACAGTGTACTGTACAATCAAAACAGGGAAGTAGCTGCATTTAGAGGGATACAAAAGAATGTGGATGTGTTTGCATAATGCAACAGTCTGCCATTCTTTACATTAGTGAGGAATTTGCAATCACAGTCACATTGACTTCAAGATGCACAGGAAAATATTTCTTGAGGTTCGGCCACCTGAAGTCTCTTTGGATAGAAATGGTCTCATTACAAGGATAAATTGTCTTTATTACATGAAAATCCTGGATGCCATAGTAGAGTCCTTTAAAGATGAAACCTGAAAAAAGCTCCTCTATCAACTAGTTCATGGAGTATTACTCTCCCTTCCCACTAACCTGCAGAGTATTTTATCCCTGTTAGTGAAATTCTAAACTTGAGTTACTTACGCTTCTGGGGAAAAGACAAGAACTCCTGAACTGTTGGAAATATCACATTTCAAATGTTGAGAAAGATACTGAATCCTATCTGCCTTCTCACACATGTTTTTGTGATTCTTCACACTAACAATAAGGCTTCACAGTAGTAAGCTTGTAAGCAGAGTATTCTCCCATTGTGAATCAAGAAGAAAGGTCAATGCCTTACCTCACTGTAGCTGACGGCTAAAACATAGAAAGCACAGAAATCTGAGCTCTGGCTTTTGTAACAGGTTTTTGCTACATGTGCCTACATGTTGATATGTGTCATCAATTGAATGATTATGAATGATTATTAATTGAAGGGGGGAATAATTTGTCAACAGCTAACTACTGTTCTGGTAGCTGAATATTAGCATGTTCAGATACCTGTATTTTAAATCATACCACAATATTAGCGTGGACAAGAAAAACAGGCATTAACTTGTTTGAAGATTACAAGTGCAAAACCTTTGTTTTGTGTGTGGTTTGGTTGGTTTTGTGGGTGTTTTTTTTGGAGGAAGTCAGTATTTTGTCACAATAGTAATCTTCAATAACCCTGCAGCACTGATGTGAAAAGCTTTTTCTGTAATCAGTTTGGTATGAATGCATGGTCTTCTGGGGGTTTCCCTCTCATTTGATCCAGTTATTTTTATTCCTAGAGCTTATTTGAACAATGTAAACAAAAAAATTGGAACATTGATATTTCTTATTTGCCATGAGATATTTACTTCATTGACATTTATTGTGAATACCATTGCAGTATATGAGATATACCAACAGTATATATGTGAAAATACTTTGTTTTTATGTTTTAAGGTAACTCATGAGTGTTGTAACAGAGAGGTTATTGGGTAGCTCCCCTTAATGAATCTAAATAAAATATATATTAATTTCTAGATTGAATTTTGCTTATACAGTTTTGGACCAAGGTTGTTATTTTCTATTTTCAGATAAATCTTTGAGGGTTTTGAGTGTTTTCTTGCCAAAGAAGTTATTTCCTGCACTTCACTCTTCCACCCCAAAAGACAAACCAATTAATTTGAGATGCTTCATTTTCAATGGTATAGTCATTGACATATGATAGCTTACAGCCAGTATTGGAAAACAAAGATACACAAACTTCATAAGGTAGATGGACGACATGAATAGCACTTCATTGCATCTCCCTCTGAGATAATCATGTTACCTGATACCTATGAAGAAAATAAAAATACAAGGAGTGAGACTTCATGGAGGCACTGATTTTGAAAGTATGTTGTCATAAATGTGATGCTCCATAATGACAGATACAGGCAGAAGAAGGGTATATAGTGAGTGTAAGTCAAGAGATGCATGAGCAGATTTTCAAGTTTCATATGTACTCTTTAGGCCTTGTGGAGGGGGTTGGTTTTTGCTTAGTTGAAATTATTTCTTAAATTGATTTCAGTGTGGTTGTAATACAGATAAAATTGGGTCAGTATGTTTTATACGCTGATTCCAGTAAATCCTTGCAGACTTCTGTTAAAGTGAGTAGAATGGCTTATTTATATGTGACACTGCTTGTTAATCCATATATAGTTTGAGGGACTAAAATACATCTTCTGAAGCCAATTTTTATCAAATTTTTTATATAAAAATATCTCAAATACACAAACAGTTTGTTTCTAGATTTCAAAACTGTAACTAAGTTGTGGGATTTGGTGTTGTGTCTTTTGGTTTGTGGGGATTTTTTCAAACAGATCTCAATTTGAAGAGTGTGGTAAAAAAATTCAAAATTCACCTGTTGCCATATGTCTTCTAAAAGCACAGAACAAGTTCAGATGCGCAAACATGGTACAGTTTCCTTAAAATTGTTCAATACTTAATTATTGACTGACTATAAAGGAAGTCAATCTGGAATGTATTGCTGGCGTCTTGCTAATTGATTGTTCTTCAAATGGATCTTAATATAGTGTGTCTCTTCATTGGCTAACTGTTTATGTGGGTTATCTTTTTCCAAGTGACAGTAACACAATTTGTAACATACAAGATCTGAACACAACTCACTCTTGTTTTCTTTTGTGAACTTGGACACTGTATTTATGATTAGATGGATCTGCTGTGACATGTTTAAAGATAGGCCAATGAGGATTTTTTTCTGAAGTGAGGCCTCAGCGTACATATGTGCAGCAGCTAATGGGTCAAAGAGCCGTACTTTCAATGGAAGAAATTACTAGAGGTGCGAGGAACTCTGATATTGCTTCTGTGACAACAGTGATGTGGCAAATATTTGGCTGATAATTCCTGCAGAGTTGAGAATGAAGCAGATACATTGAATCTGAATAGTTGGTTCTTCGTGCCTTCTTGTGAAGTTGTTTGCCTGGTACTGGAAGTGTTTGAGTGAAAAATACTGTGTGAAATATTCTCAGTCTTTTGTATGGTGTTTTGTTGTTGTTGTTGTCTGGTGTTGTTTTTTTACTGACGTGAATTGGTTAAGAGAAAAAGGAGGAGGAGGTAGGGATGGGGAGAAAGAGCAGCTAACCTGTTAGCCTTTAGCTGATGAGAGTTACCTAGGTCTGGTTTAATTTACAGCAGTTCTCAATCATGTCTATGTATCCTTCAGTAATCCTTCAGTAATGACAAGTACTGTAGCTGCTTTCCTAGTACCTCAGCAAAGAACTCCAGAGAACTTAGTTCTGAATAATCAAAACTTAAAACAAAAGCAGAACAGTTTTTATTTTTTTCTTAAGCTACAATAGATACGCTTCAAGCATATATATATTTTTTATGACAAGTATGGGTATTCATTCTCAAAGACATAGTGGTAGTCTTTCTCTAATAACTTTCAAATTGAATTATTTACTTAATTATGTATAAACATTTTAAAAATTGTCTTTTAAGAAACTGCTTTAAGACTGTAACTTTTGGGGAGACCTGGTATCAGAACAGTTTTATTTCCTGGAGAACCTCAGTCTGTTACCTTTAGTATTATCACAATTAGGAGAAATTCTTGATAATTCTTGCATCATCTCTTGCTCTTACTTAAGTTCTGATCAGTAGCAAAGGCAACATTGGGATTTTCAGATTCTAAGTACTCTTGCTGTTATGAGAGTTGACTTGACCAGTTGATGTTGTGCAGTTGATCAGCATACCAATATCCCTTTGGCAGCATTGCTACCCAGAGAGAAGAGAGGCTGTGAGGTAGAGGGAGAGCAGTGTCATGTGGCAACAGAGGCAGATACCTAACATGCAAATGTTAGGCCTAAGACAGTTTGCAATGCTGCCGACAAGTATGGCTGTGGTACTTCAGAGCCTCATGACCAAATCAGAAATAAAATATAACTTTAATTCACCTGTCATAGCATCTTTATAAAAGTTGAAATCCCAAATTCAATTCTGCCAGTTAATTTTTGTTGTTAAAAAAACTAGCAGTTCTCTTTGGCACCTTTTTTTTTTTTTCTTTTCTTTTCTTACAATACAGAAAATTCTTAAAGCATTGTTGGACTGTTTAGAATTGCATTTCTGCTCTTACATGTAAAGTAACACAAGTGTTAAAAGAGGACAGATTTACAGGCTTCAAAATTTGACATCCTGAGGATGGCAGAAGACACCATGTGCATAGCTATAACCTGTAACACGTATACAAAGAAGGTGGGCATAGCTTGATTTAAAGCAAGTAACAGGAAAAGAAGTCAGTAGAGCCAAATCAGTTGCTGGACAGAGCCAACAGCTTTAACTTACTGGAGAATAATAAAAGGATCTAAATCAGAATTCAAAAAATCATTACATGCATTCCCAAAGCAGCCCCTGTCTCGCAGTAAATGCGAACACATGGCTTTTTTGAGTTAAATGAATTGACAGAGTCTTTTGCATTAAGCAGGTATAAATAATTTGTCATCTGGCATAATGTTGTACACCAAGGAGACTGGAGCATACCGTGTATGAAGGTACATAAGTGGGGACAATTCAAAGGGTTCTAAAGAGATGGTTTCCAGCATTTGGGGCTTTTTGATGGCATGGTTGTAGATTATAATTCCAAATGTCTATCTGATCCTGGATATAGATACCTATATTTAGATTTCATCGCTAAAATCAAGGGAACAAACTCCATTAAGTAGAGGGACTTCGGCTTTTTCTCAGCAGAAGACTGACATTTGAAATTGCCTGCCTGCAACAGTGGTACTAGCATGTGTTGAGGTCCTTGCTGAAATGGTAGCATGCAGTTCACTGCTGACAGACTGTGTGTGGAGGGATCCTTCAATTGAAATGCTGCTTTCCTTGAAGGTGTCTTTCTCTAGTAATGTTTTGTAGACAAACATAATTAGAGAAAATAAATGTTCAGGGACATGGAAAAAGGGGACCAAAATTATTGAACAGTGTTGGGAAAATACTGAATAGCATTTTAGGGCAGAAAATGTAAACCTTTTTTTTTTTTAAATAACACGGAGAATTTGAAATCTTGACGTTTGGAGGGGAAGAGTGACTTATTTCAGTAGTTACCATGCATAAAAGTAATTTTGTATTGCAAAGCAGTGAAAGTATGATACTTAATATTTTTCATTCTAGTAGTGGCTCTGCCAGCTGCCCACCAAGGCACTCTCTCACTCCGCCTCCTCAACAGGACAGAGAGAGAAAATGAGATAAAACATCTTGTAGCTTGAGATAAAGACAGGGAGATCACTCACCAGCTACTGTCACAGACAAAACAGGCTCAACTTGGGGAAAATTAATTTCACCTATTGCCAATTAAAAATAGGGTAGGATAGTGAGAAACAAGGACAAGACTTAAAAACACCTTCCTTCCTCCCTCCTTCTTTTAATTCAGCTCAACTTCAGTCCTTTTTTCCTGACTTTTCTACCTCCTTCCTCTCTATCCCCTGAGTGGCACAGGGTATTGGGGAATGGGGTTTGCAGTCGTTCATTGCACTCTCTCTGCCGCTTCTTACGCTGTTTCCCTGCTGTGGTGTGGGGTGCCTCCCATGGTATACAGTATTTATCAAACTGTTCCAGTGTGGGTTCTGCCTACAGGCTGCAGCTCTTCAAAAACGGCTGCAGCTCTTCAAAAACTGCTCCAGCATGGGCCCCGTGGGGTACAGTCCTTCAGGAATGGATTACTCCAGCACAGGTCCCCCATGGGCTGTAATTCCTGCCAGAAAACATGCTCCTGCATGGACTCCTTTCCACAGGCCACAGCTCCTGCCAGAGCCTGTTCCTGCGTGGGCTCTCCGTGGGCTGCAGCTTCCTTTAGAGTGTATCCACATGCAGCACAGGGTCCTCCATGGGCTACAGTGTGGATATCTGCTCTGGCATGGTCCTCCATGGGCTGCATGGGGACAACCTACTTCATCGTGGTCTTCGTGGCCAGCAGGGGAATCTCTGCTCCAGCACCTGGAACACCTCCTTCCCCTTTTCTTCCACTGACCTTGGTATCTGCAGGGCTGTTTATCTCATTTTTCTTGCTCATTTCACATAACTGCTGTGCAGTGTTTTTTATCCTTTCTTACATATATTCTTGAAAGAGGCACCACCTGCAGCGTTGATGGGCCAGGCTTTGGCAAGTGGTGGGTCTGTCATGGAGCCAGGTGTAACTGGCTGTGCATAACATGAGGGCAGTCCCTACTCTCACAGAGGCCACCTCTGCAACACCTCCCCCCAAATCTAACCATGTAAATCCAAAATACTAGTCTTAGAAGCTGCTCTTCTTTCTCTGACATATGAGGAAAAACTTCAACATTGCATTCATCTAATGCATCAGTTCTGATGATTTCAGTATCAGTCACTTTGAAAGTCCAAATCTGTAAAGCTAAAATTAAAACACTTGAGAGGCATAGTCACTGTAAGAGACTTAATGTATAGTGTCTGGCTTCATGTTGTTGCACAAAAAAACCAAAACAACTTGAATTTTTAGAGTTGCACTTAAAATTGAGTTATATATGCATGTATAAATTTGTTTCAACCCGTTTAAGACTTTTTAGAAGTGAAGTTTTCTAGTTTCTGAACAAAAGGCCTAAATCTTAGGCTATGTTTGTTCCAGTTACTAACTCCAGTGAAGATAGGGGAAAAGTGGTTTTCACTGCTATGCCTTTCCTAATGGTACCAGCATTAAGGAAAATCCAAATTAGTGTTTTGCTACTATCATCCCTTCTTTTTATCAGTGTTGACCATCCTTGTTTAAGGACTTTGAAATAGCATCTTCAGAAACTTGCAACTTAATCTCTTTGTCTGTTACACAGATGAATACTCTGCAGTCTTCAGTGGTTTGGTCTTGTAGCAGACCATTGACAGTAACAATTGTAAAGATAGCAGGCATTCTTAAGACTCTAGGAAAATTATCCTTAGTGAATATCTCCTCACAAATGCAATAACTTCACTGTCTGTAAAGGATGCCCACAGAAGCTAGTTTCTGTGGCTGAATGTATGTCTAGCTTAGGCCTTCTTCCTTTCCAGAACAAGGAATGATAAAATACTGCAGTGAAAATCTCTTTACCAAACTATCCAAAGATGGAAACAACAGATCAACTCATGGCAATAACGAATGACAGCAAAGTGGGGTTTATTAAAGATGGGAAGCTATATATTCTTAATCAGTCCTAAAAAAAGTCCTGTGCTGGCAATAGACTCCTCAGATCTGTCTCCTGAAGGACAGGAAAGACTCTGATGGAGTCCTTTCCTGAGGGATATGCTTATGCCAGCTCACATCTTGCCTTGCCCTTTTTGTAACATTATTTAAGGTCAGATTCCCAGGCCTTTTAAGTAGTTTCATTACTGAGATTAAAAAAACAGGTGTCTTGCTAATGTCTTGGAAAGTCCCTATGTCCTCTTAAACTGAATATTCCCTCTGTCATATTTCAGAATCTGAAAGGAAATTTCTTAAAATGAGATTTGAATGTTTTTTCTAAATTTTTGTATTACTAGATTTTTGCATTACTAGTTCACAACTGTTAGAGTGAAAAAGTATAACATTAATTTTCCAGTGCAGTGACCATCCTCTAGTGTCTGTAAGGTTGTGTAGTCTGAGTGGACAATCAAGTTGCTTGCAATCTGTCCTTGGCTGTTCTTGGGAACTAGAGTAGATTATTTGAGGCTATATCTAGATTAGGCAATAGGTCTATACTGGGATCCATATCCCCTAATTGGCTAAACTGGGGACCTCTGCTGCTGCTTGCTCATGGCCTGTATGTCCAGGTTTCCAGAAGGGGCGACAATGAAGTGAATGCCTACCTAGGGGTTATCTGATCTGATGGGGATGCAGCTGAGCCATTTATTGAGAGTTGAGGCACTTCCAGATTCATTGGTCTTTAGCATTATAAAGGAAGCCAGTTAGCCTGCTGGTCTCTCAAAGTGACTTAAATACTCGGCTTCTTGTGATTGTCTATCTACTGTGCCTTAGTGGGCAGAAGGGCCACTCAGCTAAAAGTGAAGAAATACATGTGAGGAGTTAAGAGAACCTCAGAAGTTCAGGAGGAGGAAGATAGGGAATGAATGACACACAGGTGCCAGTGAAGTGGATTAATTTAATCAGAAATTAATTTTATTAGACCATAAACTTATTCCTAGTTTTCTTGATGCTTATCCATCACAAGTTAGTCTAATTCTTTCATTTTTATAAGGGCTTTCCAAATATAACATAGGATTTGAGTATTTTTATAGGGATTTGGCTTCTTTTGTTTGATCAATGCATTGTGTAATTTGACTGTGTAGATAATATCTAGCCCTGAACAGAGAAATATCGCAGTGGTATTTTTAGCAATACTTCATTGGCTTGCGCTCTGAAGACAGACACAAATCTACCTATTTTTTCCACTTTTGAACAACATGTAAACATTCTTCTCTATGTGCGGTATTTGTAGGTGGATACACTTGTTTCATTAATTTTTCTTATTAAAATCAAGAATTAAAAAAAAACCCTGAAGTTTCATTTCTGATTGCAAGATGTCAACATAATCAGCAGCTTGTTTTATAATTTATGTGGTTGTCGCAGCTCATAAATACTAGTCATTCTATTCTAATTTTGTTGCTATTTGTATTTCACTATTTACAGTTCTAATAAAATGTTTTAATGGAATAAAAAAGCTCAAGTATTTGGGAATTGCTACTAATAAAACAAATAGTGATTCAGATAATTCCTGCCATTCTGATACATTAAATAAGCTGGATTTCCCCAAGGCATTTTAAACTTTTTGGAGCAGAACCAAATATGGAGCAGTGCTGAGAAAGGGATTGTGACCAGTTTAACTTTCATGATCTTATTGTTACTGCAATAAAGGCATATTTACTGGGGTTATACTTTAAATTGATTCTCTAAAAGTTAGTATATGCTGAAAAAAAGCCTATCATAATGAGCAGGTGTGTATTTGCTTTGAAACAAGTAAATGATTAAAAGTTAGTAATGTCTTCAGCACTTCCAGCCACAGTAAATATGGTATGTCTCACCAGTGCTTTTCGTGTTACAGAAATTGTGTTGCTTTCCTTTAAATTCCATGACTGATCCCTTCTAGGCGGGATTTTTTTTTTTTATAACGGACTATGCATTACGTGCACTGAACAAACTTCAGGCATTACCTCAACTGAGGCTACCTACTTACTTGTGGGAATATTGTTAAAGGTGAGAGTGATTTGAACCCTACTTCCTTGCTGCAGTTTGAGCGCTTTGGTTTGATGTTGTTCCAAAGCCTTGGTAAAGTCTCCATTGACTTCGCTACTACGGATTTAAGTTCTATATGAACTCTTTGAGAGAAGACTGTGGATCAGTTCAGCTGTTAGGGGTTTAGAGCAAAAAAGCAAGTTCAATATATCATGCTAAGCACTTGAAGGAAAAATCTGTCTCAAAGTCCCCACCTTTTCTTGAGCTTAAAGTTTCTGGATCATCAGGCTAGTTGCTGGGTACATTATTTGAGAATACTTTGCAGTTTGCACAGGGGAAAATCCTTGACAGGCTGTGAAAAGGATAGAAGGCATTCTAATATAATAGATGGGATAGAAGAAACTGTAAGGTCTACGTGAGCAGGCAAAAAATAATATAGATCCAGTTGCCCACCATTTAAGTCCACCTTAAGGTGTTTCAGGATGGAGAATACAGAAGGAAGGAAGTCAGGTGCATTTGAAACTTCAGTTATCTGCCAAGACTAATGAATGAATACCTAAAGAAAACTCAGAAAAAACAAAGCTACCTGTGAAATTATTTCTTTGTTACCAATTAGAATACTTCTGTTCCTCATTAGAAAGTGTAGGTGAAAAAAATGCCCCTTATGCTAAAAACCAAATCAAACCTAAGCTGGAATATGATCTCAGTTTAATGACAGCAAGCATCATCTGTTTTCATGATTTGTGCTCATTTAAGTGGAAATTTGCACCTGCTTTAATAATAATAATTGAAAAAGAGGGAAAAGAAAAAAGAAGAAAAAAACCGCAACAGAAAAACCCCAAACCTTTTGTGGAAAATGAATTAGGTGAGCAGATAGAAGAATGTGCATGGATGTGACTGGTGGCTACAGTAAAGATGGAAGCTCTTGTCAAGTTCTGCTATTTCCTTATAGCTGTGTATTGGGGAGGATTCATGAGCATCTAGAAAGCCTTGTGTTCCTGGAACTCTAAGAAAAAAAACAAGTGATAAGAGAATGTATAGAAATTCTGAAACAGCATCTTTATGTCTTTATGGTGCCTGCTGACAGGAGCTGGCTTGTTTAGCTTCTTCATAAGTAGTGATAAAATAGCCAGCATGAATAAGGTTGGGAACATGAGTGGAAAGCAGTAATTTAGGACTAAATCTCTGTTGGTGTGCTTTAGGACCTGAATGGCTTGAAGTGCCTACACAGTAGGATAAATGAAGATTTTTCAGTCTTTATAAATAGAAGTTGATATGCATTTGTTAGCCTGTGCTGCCCATTCATTGTTACCTTCTGGAATAAAGTAGTTCAAAGGTTTCAAGCCAATGCGTTTGCAGGGGTAGCGATCACACTTTTTCCTGTCTTTCCCTAAATCAGTCTATCCAGTAACTTCTTCCTACTTATTAAAGAATTGTCTTATGGCCTGCAGCACTGTGTTTAGTCCAGTAAAGTCCAATACTGAAGGTATGCTATTCTACTGACCTTTGTGGTCTGTGCCTTATGGGAAAGTAGTTTCCCTAAGTTTTCAACAGGATTCTTAATGCTAAGTTCTGGTATGATAGTGAGCCTACCTTTCACATCATTTAGACATGGCTTCAGACACAGTTTGAACTGTTTGCTAAATTGTTCTATTTCGCTGTATGTTTCATGAAAAGTCAACTTCTGCTGTTTCCCAGATGAAAAGTCTTCTGGAGTCATGCATACAGTCCTGTGCATAAGTGTTGCTTAAAACAATATAGGAAGAATTATATTCAACGCTGCCTCTATTGCATGTAATTTTTACATCCCTGAGAAGGTGCATCTTTTGAGTCAGTCCCGTTACATAAATAAAGATTACAGAGCTACCCTGGTTGTTGCAGCTGATGGGATGGTTCTAAAGAAAGGCAAATTGAAAATGAATGGCTTAAAACAGGCAAGCAAAAAGAACATTGAATGAAAGCCCATCAATTTTTAAATTCTTTGCAATTTGAAAATATTTTTGGAGTGATTTATTTTCTAGAATGTGACTTACACAAAATCTGTGATGCTGAAGACTGGTGCTTATCTGGGAGTCTTAAAAGATCATCAATACACCAAATACTGTTTCAGGCCCTTACAGCGACCATGATTTATTGTTTAAATAACAACAACAATTCCTTTGGGTCTAGCATGAAACAAAGTCACTTAAGTGTTTTAGAAAATGTTACCCTTTTGAACAAAGCAATTTCTTTTGTCGATGTGAGCTACTGTCCTTGCAGACTTTTCTTTCAATTCCCTATTGAGCATGTGGCAGGCAGATAGCACCTTACCCTTTCTGTGTTATTTTATCCCATTTTATGCAGTATTGTTCTCTCTGAGCTTTGTTGTCATGGCTTAGTTACATCAAACTCCAGCTGTGGAAAGCTGGAATGTGCCAGCCTATGTTCTCTGTCTGTGTGATATGTGGTCTTAATGCACATCTGCCTAAATCAATTTGTTTCTACAATCGTATGACAGCTGAAACCTTTGACTTCTAGAAATTTCAATTTTTTAAAAATATTTTTTCTTCAATTTGTGCACTTTGTTCCCCTAGTCTGTCTGTGCTGGGACTGTTCCAAGCATTCTGTTTGGCTTTAAATAACTTGCTTCATATCCTATTTTTAAAAGGTACTATATTGCACAACTGTTTTCCTTTTTATTTCTCCACGTTTGGATTTACCTACTGTCCTGGTTTTGGCTGGGATAGAGTTAATTTTCTTCCTAGTAGCTGGTATAGTGCTGTGTGTTGGATTTAGGATGAGAATAATGTTGNCCTTGCCAGCGAGAAGTCTGAAGATGCAGAAGCTGGGAGGGGCACAGTCAGGACAGCTGACCCACACTGGCCAAAGGGATGTTCCATACCATATGACATCATGCTCCTTATATAACTTGGAGAGGAGTTGGCCTGGCAGGAGATGGCTGCTAGGGAACGGGCTGGGCATTAGTCAGCAAGTGGTGAGCAATTGTACTATGCATCACCTGTTTTGTGTACTCTACTAATAGTAGTAGAATTTTCTCTTCCTTTTCTGTTCTATTAAACTGTTTTATCTCCACCCATGAGCTTTACTTTTTTTTCTTCCTTATTTTTTTTCTTTTTTTCTTTTCCCCTTGATTCTCTCCCCCATCCCATGGGGGGAGGGAGAGTGAGTGAACAGCTATAGGTGTTTAGTTGCCTGCCAGGTTAAACCACAACACCTACCCAAACCAAGGATGTTGGTTTTTTCTTTTTTTTTCCCTATAATTTAATCTCATCACTTCTTTCATGATGCTTGACTTTTTTTTTGTTACATTTTTCTTTATTCCCCTGTCCCCACTCTGCTGCCCTGTCCCCTTGAACTTCTCTGACAAATTCACAGCCCTATTTTGGTACTGCATGTCACCTTTTGTGATGTGCCTTGTGTGGAACTCCCAGGGAAAATATAGTGTATGAAATATACGTAGGGTTTGCAAAAAATATAGTTCTCTTCCAAGGATTATACCTAATTTTTGTAATAGTAGGGTAATGCTTTCTGAAGTTCTGAAGTGATTTAAATTCATAAGTCCTGCGTATGCACTTTTGAAAACCCTGAAGTTACGATGAAAACGGAAGGTTTCTGAGTTGTGTGACAGTTTGAGTTGGACAACAGCCTTGCAAGTGCAGTCTATAGATTGAGTAATATGAAAGGCAATACTTACACTAAGAACAATGAAAGGTTTTTCCATCAGTGTGACTTTGTGTCAGCTAACAGCATGTTCTTTCAGAGTCTTTTCTCCTTGTAATTAAATGAGAGCTCAGATGTTTTCAGTGCAGAGAAATACAAGCAACTCTACCACTGTATCTTGAAAGGGATGTAAAAACTGTTTCTCAGTATTATGGAGTCTATTTTCCAAGAGATTGTACATTTATTTTTATTTTTCAGAAATAGACAACTGAGAGAGTGCATCTTTTGAAGTCAGTTTGTGCAGGTAGTAAATAGGATTTTCTCTGATCTAGGGAGAAATTTGCAGCAGATTTAGAAATGCTTGCTTATTATAGAAGCACCACTCTCTATTAATACTTTCTGATTTACTGGCCACAGTACATAAAAGACACATGGATTATTTTAAATTTGTGTATGCTTTAACTCTCATGTTACCACTGTATGTTGTGTTTGTGTAGTTTGTTTGTTGTTTTTTTTTTTAATACATTACTTAAATAAGGTGGTGTGGTATTTTTCAAAGACTGTAAGATCCCTTCACTAATCTTATGACTGTATTTGAGGTGTTGCTTTCTATGACTTCTTTTTTGATAAAAGTATCCTCCCAACAGCTATTAGTGATTTTTTTTTTTTAAGAAAATTATGTTTGTTTCCCCAGTATTTAGAAGATTAACTTTTTTTTTTTTTTTTNTTTTGATAAAAGTATCCTCCCAACAGCTATTAGTGATTTTTTTTTTTAAGAAAATTATGTTTGTTTCCCCAGTATTTAGAAGATTAACTTTTTTTTTTTTTTTTAATAAGAACCTTTGAAAATACTTGCTGCTGTGTTTATTCACTTTATGATTCTGTTTAGCATCAGATGTTCTCAGTTTATTTCTGGCCATCATTAATTTTTGATAGCATATTTGGCTAATTTCTTCAGTCTCTGAGCATGGAAGTTCTGACTCAAGTAGAATAGCTTAATGAGGAACCAGCTACTGATGGACCTTTGGTTATTGCCACCATGACAGAAACATGTTCTCAAAATACCATTCTAATAGTAATTGCATGTCTAATTAGAGACATCATGATGATGTAATCTGAAAACAGCATAACTGCTGGTAGTGGCTTCTCTTCTGTGAGTTATACTGGATTTATAGTAGCTTGTTTTAGAGTTTTAGCTCTACTTAATTAACTTTAATTACATATCTATATATGTGTATGCTTTTAACTGTTGAGATTGATACAGTAACTGATAGGTTTGGTTAGTTGTATTTATTTCATGTTTACAATGCATTGTGTTGTTTTTATCCTTTAACAAAAAGTCTTTCATGTTGTCCTGGCTGCTCTGCTTTGCAGGAAGAGGGAGATGAGTGATTCTTTGAGAGCAACTGAGCCATGAGGCCTAGAGAAGCTTTTTGGGGTGGAGGTGGGACAAGCAGAGAGAAACAATGAAGCTTGAAGGAAACTGTAGGCTGGAAGATTACTGAATAGAGCAGAGAGCTTGATTGTAGTAGGATGATGATAGAAGGATAAAAGATCTTTTAGGGCTCTGGAGGTGAAAACATGAGGATTGTTCAACTCAGCCTTTGAAAGCTTTTGGATCAGACAGCAAACTCTGAGGAAAAGACTTGCCTTCAAAGATGATAGGGCCAAAATTTATTTTTCAGATTTTTTTTCCATGTAGTGGGTTTGAGCTCTGGGTTCTGTATTAGCTTAGTGTTTTTGTGCTAGTAATTAGAAATAGAGAGATGGGGTTGGCTGGTTTGTTTGTTTGTTGCTGTTTGGTTTTGTCTGTTGTTTTGGTGTACTTGCTTTAGTATACTCAATGATTTCACCTGAAAGCTCTGCCTGAAATGAAGCTCTATCATGACTATCTGCATACAAACTGGCTAGACGTTGTAGCAAGATGAGAATAGAAAAAGCAATTTGTGTGCTTGACTCCTTGGAATAGTGGGCTCTAAAAACATACATTAATGTTGATGTAGAGATTTGGGTTTTTTTGTTGTTTGTTTTTTGGTAGTGTAATGAATGAATGTGTATTTGAACCATGGAGTCCAATGTCTGCCTGGGACATGTGGAGTCATTGGCTCATTTAACTAGCTTCTGTTACATAGCTTTGGTGGTCTCTGTAACTTCCACATTTCTCACTTAAAAAGGGGAATATGAAGTATTTAGACTGAATAGAATCTCTTGCTTTCCAAAAGCTGGAAGCATTCTAATTGTGAGATAATTTTATTAATTATATTTATTACATTAATTTATATTTATTTATTTGCAATTCACTGTGTGACTGGACACAAATAATGCTGTGTTCAGCCTGTTTTTTTGTTTGTTTGTTTTTTAATGTTTGCTATCTGCAGAGAAGGCACATAAGTAATTTCTAGATGGCTATACTACCACATTTGACATAAGCCTTTGCAAGTATACACTTGCTCAAATATTTCTGAGGTGAGCTTTTTTCAACCTAAAAAAGGCCACTCCAGATGTCTGTATGTGTGGATGTCACCTGAAAATAGAGGTAAAATACAAATGGTTTGATTGGTTGATTGGGTTTTTTCCCAAATGTTGATTTTAATATGTAGCGGTCACACCTGATTTATTTAAATGTACTTATTCTGAGATTCAAGGGGTTTAGTTTCTTTATGCAGACTTTATGTCAGGTAAATTGCCATTGATTCATGTAAAGATGCAAGCAGTTTTAATCCCACTTTGCAAAGAAAAACTGCATTAAAAGTGGAATGCCTTCCTGAGGATTCTAAACCATGACTGCAGAAATGAAATAATGCGGTTTTTTGCTTAGTTACTGGCTACCCTACAATCTGTAAGGTTGTTATATTACTTGAAGCATGTATGGACAACAACACAGTCACTTCAATCATAAATTTTTCCATGTCAATAACCCATTGCATGCTATGACTAGTCTTCATTTGTCATTTGAGTGACAGCATTGTCTTCCAGAGAGTTGAAATTCTTTCCTTTCCATGGTGTTTCATGAGCATTTTCACTTGATATGGGAAACATGCGTTGATGTGGATATTTCAGATAATCAGGAAGGTTGGTTTGTTTGTTTTCTTCTTTCCTTGCCTTTATGTTGTGGGACAGGAAGACATAACAAGTATGGCCAAGATCATCAGGTCCAATGCAGACAAGTGTTTTATGATCTGGAGTTGCCTCCAAGTACAGTATTAATACTAGATATAGCAATAGCAACAGTTTCAATTCTTAAATGACTTTCACTAGTTTTTCCTTGTTGAAAAATCTAATTTCCAGTTGCAGGTAAAAAGCATTGGATTGGTGGGCACTTAAAATAATACTGGTTCTTTCAATTTCTTAATCATAAATTGATGACAATGTGTACATCGTAATGGAAAACCCAATATGGACTAATTTCAAGGGGAGAAGAAGGTGTTACTTAAAGCTCAAACTGTCTGCAGAAAGTTCTCTTACACTCTTAAGAAGTTGCTTTTTCCCCGTGCATTCAGTTCTAAGGGCATGGAGATGTCCATTTTACACTTACCTTTTCATTTTATCTTATCTTTTGGGACCTCAAACACAGGAATGGTTTGTTTTCTTTCTTTTTCTAGAGGCAATGACAGATACCTTGTTCTCATAGAGCAAAGTTATACACCACTCGGAAAACTTGTTTCTGAGCTGCCTTGATGTGTTTTAAGGATCTTTAGGTTTAACTCTCTTTACCACAACACCCTTTTTTACTCTTAGAGGAAAAATAAAATCCCTACATTCTTTAGCTAAGGATTTAGCTGAGAATTTGTGAGATTTTCATGGCTCTGGATTTCTAGACAAGATGACATCATCTTTTGCATGTCTGTCTGTAACTTCATCAATGCCAGCTAACTAATCTATTTGCTGTTGCTGTGGACTAATTTTCATTACTTATTCAAAAGGAAGTTGATTCTTCAGTACTTATATTAGTCCCCTCCCCAGTGTGGGACTTTACATTTGGCTTTAACTTTCACAGGGCTCCTGTCAACCCATTTCTTGAGCTAGATTTCAACAGTCTGAATAGTAGCATTGGGTTGCCCATGAATTTGCTGCAAGTCATTCTGTCCAATTGTCCAGGTCATTAATGAAACATTAAACAGTACTGATCCTGGTAGCAATCCCTGAGATATTCATGTAGTATCTGACCACCAGTTGGACTCTGTAGGCTGACCACAGCCCTTTCAGCCCAGTGGATCGTCCAGTTTCCAATCCATTTTATATGGTTATCCAGTGTGCTTCTTGTCAATTTCTCTGTAAGGATTATATAGGAGACTGTCAGAAGTCTTGATAATACCAAGATATGCAATATGTTTTTTGTTTTCCTCTAGTCCACAGAGTCCACAGTCATCTCACATTGAAGCCATTCAAGTTAGCTGAGTACAATATGCTCTTGATGAGTCCAAGTTATGTCCACATCATCTTAGAATCATAGACTAGTTTGGGTTGGAAGAGACCTTTAGATGTCATCTAAACCAACCCTCCTGCAATAAGCAGAGGCACCTTCAAGTAGATCAGGGTGCTCACTTGCTGCATTCCCTCTTTAAGTATGGAAAGTTGGACCGTTTGTCCTCTCAGTGAGTGGTTCCTGAGCTTGGTCTTGAATATGGGAAATCTTTGCCATTTCCAACTCTAAGAAAGAAGTGAGTGTAAATTCCTCTCCTGTACCTGTTCTTTAGCGCACCTGGCTATTATCTTCACAGGGTGGCTCACAAGACAAGCTGTCTGCAGTTAGACTGACTCTTATTCTAAGAGATTTGAGACCATATTTATGACTTTTTTTTTTATTATTAGAGAAAGGAGTATCTAACAGTAGCACTGGTACTTTGAGATTCAAGATGTTGACTAAGTTTCCTCATCTACCAGAAGTTGCTTCTGTTGCAAAGTTAGCTTAGTTTAACTTTTTTGATGTTTGCCTGGCTCCAAGCAAATGGCTGTTATTTGAAAGGGCGATGGAGCTGAGATGAGCAGTGGAAATATTGTTGAATTTTTCACTTTTCACCCTGAGTTGCAGGGTCTACCATCTTCCTTGTGTTGCTGCTAGTCATTATGTGGGCAGAGGCTGAGCTGATCAACTTGCTGTTTTTTACAGAAAATTTACTTGTGTGTCTTCCCAAATGAAATTGCTAACTTTCTTTACATAGGTGAGCTGATCTAGCAATCATGTTGCTTGAGAGTGAACCAAATTTGATGTAGAGGAAGGAACAGGGATGTGTGAAGAGGAGGGGAGCTTATCAGAAACCTCCCATTTGATGGTTGATATATTTGGGTTGGTTGAAATGCAAAGCAAAATAGCATCTTTAGGGATGTGTTTCACTTCATTATGGCTTCTCACAGAGTATTCTTTGTAGGTCTCTGTCTCTTTCAGAATAGGAACCTAGATGGCTGTGGCCCAAGGTTGCAGGCTATTGCAGTATACAATGACAATTGAGGACAGATTACTTCAATTACCTGTTTGTTCCATGTCAATATCAACATTAACCATTAATCAGGTAGCTTTCAGAAAGTAAAATTCTACTTACCTGAATACAAAGCATTTCAGAGAAAATACTTCTCAAAATGGCACGACTAGGTTATTTCTGTAGACCTACCTTCTTGCTTCCAAGCTAGGGCTCCAACTTGCTTGGAAGTTCTTGGATGTCGAAGATTTGTCCTCACTGCCTTGCAGAACATGGGGCCAAGAGCAAACTGGAGCATATAATCCTGGTTTTGACAGGTCAAAGCTTAAATGCTACCATATTACATGTTAGCATTTTGCTAGGGCTCCTTCTTAGAAATGTTTGTCTGAACAATGGCTTTTGTTTGGCTGTAAGGTGAATTTGAGCTCAAGGACAGTCTGGGTCTTGGTTTTGAAAGGCCATATTAATATGAACAATTAATAATAAAATTGCTTCAGAGAACCTTAATGTGACTTTATGCAACTTCAGATTTTTTTTATTTTTTTTTCTTCCTTCGGTCTTGTAGCATACTGATTTAGCTATTGTTTCCTCTCAGGAAGGGTCAAACTTTCAAGCATGTGTTATTGAACTTTTTTTGATTAAACTTGTATTGCTAGAACAAATTCCTAATCTTACTTACCAGTCACTTCATTTCCCACCTAAAGTGCTTCTTATCTGGCTCCTTTAAGGAGTGCACTTATTAAAACATAGGCACACATGAAACACACATTGCAATAACTCTTTTATAGCATTTATTACTATTTACTTACTCTGTGTGGCCATAGCTTCTCACAGCAAGTATAGGAGGCTTATCCTCAAATATTTGGATAAACAGCATGTTATTGGAGACACTGGAATAAAAGAATTTTGTAAAGAAATGTGGATCTGCAGACACAGTGGATGTTCTAAAAATTGCTTCCATGGTGTATGGCCTTCATAATATTAGATGGAAAAGATGATGTAAAAATGAAAAACTGTAAATTGAGCCAGACTGATCTGCTTGCTCTATTAAGAATAACTTCATGCAGTCTCTGCTTTTAAAAGAAGTACAATTCTCCACAAACTGAAAAATCCAGAAGCGTTGTAATTCTTGTTCTTTTTTTTTTTTTATGCTTGAGGGGAAAAAAAAGAAAAAAAGAAAAAAAAAAACCAAACAAACCATAAACAACTAACCTCTGAGCTGTTCTGTATCTTAATACCAGATTAGGAAAATACTAAGTATAGTCAAATTTTGTATGTGGGTTCTGCCTTCAGAATATACAGTGTAAAATATACTATGTTTTGCTAGGTATCTTTTACAGAAATACTCCTTCTTCTTCAAGAAGGAAAGCATAAGGGGAACTTAGAAAACTTGGATCAGGGAGGAAAGATTCTCAATTCAGGTTTGGGAAGAAATCTCCTGCAGGTAAACTCACTGCTGTACCTTCACAGAATGACAGAACGGTTGAGGTTGAACGGGACCTCTGGAGGTCATCTTGTCCAACCCCCTTGCTCAAGCAGAGTCACCTAGAGCAGGCTGCTCAGGACCATGTCCAAATAGCTTTTGAATATCTCCAAGGATGGAGACTCTGGGCAACCTGTCCTAGCGCTTGGTCTCCCTCACAGTAAAAAAGTCTTTCCTGACCTTCAGATGGGACCTCCTGTGTTTCAGTTCGTGCCCGCTGACTCTTGGCCTGGCACTGAGAAGAGTCTGGCTCCATCTTCTTTACACCCTCCCTTCAGATGTTTGTCCATACTGATGAGCTTCCCCCCTCCACCGAACCTTCTCTTCTCCAGGCCAAACAGTCCCAGCTCTCTCAGCCTTTCCTTGTAGGAGAGGTGCTCCAGTCCCTTAACCCTCTTTGTGGCCCTTTGCTTGACTCTCTCCAGTAGCTCCATATCTGTCCTGTACTGGGGAGCCCAGAAGTGGACATGGTACTGCAGGTGTGGGCTCACCGGTGCAGAGTAGATGGGAAAGATCACCTCCCTTGTCCTGCTGGCAACGCTCCTTCTAATGTAGCCCAGGATACTGCTGGCCTTCTTTACCACAAGGGTGTGTTGCTGGCTCATGTTCAACTTGGTGCTCACCAGGATCCCCAGGTCCTCTTCTGCAAGGCTGCTTTCTAGCTGGGTGCCCCTAGCACATACTGGTACATGGGTTGTTCCTCCCTAGGCGTAGGTCTTTGCACTTTCCTTTGCTAAAATTCATGAGTTTCCTGTCAGCCCATTTCTCCGCCTATCGAGATCCCTTTGGATGGCAGCACAACCCTCAGGCCTATCAGCCACTCCTACCAGTTTTGTATAATCTGCAGTCTTTCTGAAGGTATACTCTGCCTCATCATCCAGATAAATAATGAAGCTGTTGAATAGGACTGGACCCAGTATCTGCCCCTGGGGCACATCGCTAATTACTGGTGTCCAACTAGACTGTGTTGCTGATCCCCACCCTCTGGGCCTGGCCCTTCAGCCAGTTTTCAGTCCACCTCACTGTCTGCTCATCTAGCCCGTACTTCATCAGCTTCCTTATGAGGATCTTATGGGACACTGAAAGATCAAATACAAAACCATATTTATGCTTGAACAAATCATAGAATCGTCTAGGTTGGAAAAGACCTTTAAGATCATCAAGTCCAACCGCTAACCTAACCTTGCCATCCCACCACTAAACCATGTCCTCAAGTACCTCATCTATCCTTCTTTTAAATACCTCCAGGGACGGGGACTCAACCACCTCCCTGGGCAGCCCATTCCAGAGCCTGACAACCCTTTCTGTGAAGAAGTTTTTCCTAATGTCTAACCTAAACCTGCCCTGGAAATCTATAAACACAAAACAAATTATCACCTCATTTCATTTTTCTGAAATCATTGAAGTAATTGATTAAACCAACAGGCAGTCTTTGACAGATAGTTATTAACATGTTTGGTTACATTTCTATGTAACTTCATAAAACATATTTTTTCATTAAATTGTAGCTTACCTATGCAAAAAATGTGGCACAGAAACCTGTTAACTAGTAGCTATTGCACTGGTGAAAGATCGCTTAACAAATAGATGTAATAAGGGTATTTAATACAATTTTTTCTCAGAATGTAAAGGTTGCTTTGCTGGGAAATGTGAAAAAGAAAAATAGTGTGAGAAGATAATGTGTATACTTACTACCAACTCTTACAACAGTGTATGTTTCATAATTGGATCACTGGAAGCATGCCCATGAAATATGTCCCTCTCAAGTAAATCACAAAAAAAGACTGAAGGGAAGATTGAGTCACATAGTCCATGTTTATGTCTCTGGACTGCAGTAACTGTAAGTGTAATAATTGTAAATGATGTTATATTTTAAGCATCAGGGTAAAGAATGAAAATACTGGCTTCTGGTAAGAAAATATTTAGGACTTACTGTTCTTGCATTTTTGCTGTCCAGAATTATGACTGATATATCTAGTCTTTTTCATTACAGTTCATATAAAGATGATACAATAATGTTCTTTTCTTACAAATTTACCAACTCCCTGTGGGTTATTAACACATTTATTATTATTTCGTATGCTCAGTTTTACTGTTTTATCTTGAAATAAGCTAAAGAAGTTCAATCTAAAGAAAATACTGCCTCTTCTACACAAATGTAGCCTGCAGTATAATTGTATTAGGGTTTTGAAATAAAGCAGGTGTGCAAATTGTTTCTCAGAACATAAAGTGAGCTCACCCTTACTGTTAATGTGTTTTTCTGTTAACTTGTCTTTTCTTCCTGTCTGCTTGTGCCTGTTTATTTGTCTGGGACATAATCCAAAGCCATTGAAAACTCACTGTTGATTCCAATGAACTTGTGATCAAGCCTTAAAATTCTCAATTTTAAGCTCTGCAGGAAGAAATGTTGTTGGTTTATGTAGGGCCTGAGGCCCTTGTTTTGAGGTCTATACAGACTGTGCTTCATTTTTAAGAGTACATTCAGCACAGACAGTGACTTGTTTTAAAGTCCTTTAATCTGACATAGTTTTAAATAGACACCTTTTCTTTATAAGCGTATTGTGTTATAATTACTTGAGAGGTTGGAGGTTTGGGTGTGGACTGTGATTTTTTTTTGTGTTTTTTTTTTGTTTTTTTTTTTTTTTCTTTCTATTTAAACATGAATGGGTAACCATATACTTACAGTGTACCTTTTTTTCCCTTCTAGTAAAAGGCAAAACTCTATAATAACAGAAAACCGTGTTTTACATAGAGCTGTAAACCAGAAACTGCACATAATTATGTAATTATTTTTTTCTTTCAGAAAAGAAATGTTATCTTTTTCCATCAAAAATAAATTTAGATGTAAGTAGGGCATATAGTTCTAAGTACTTTTATACTTCTGTGAGTCTGCATGCTGAAGCAAGCAAGTATTAGCTCATGATTTTAAAAATAAATTTTAAAAAGTCACAAAGATTAACTGTCTTGCCTTCCTACCACCTCTTCCTAATATCTACCTTAAGCTACAAGGGTGATTTAGAACCCGTTTAGGTTCTGCACTGCTTGTCATCTGGGGTCCTGGATGTTTTCAGTGCTTATAGGCTTGGAGCGCTGCAGAATAGGCAGTCTTTGTGCAGCAGGTGAGGGACGTTATAAATAAGACTATATTCAAAGAACAGTTATGATGGCCGCGCTCCTATTCTTCAGCCAGATAATTCTATTGTTTCTGTTTTTCAGAAAATTGTAGTCATTGAGTAAACAGTCTTCAGTAAGATAGATGTTGAAAAAGCAACTTTGACAGTAAAAATTTATTGTTGCCATCAACAGTTGTAGTTTTTTGTAGTCTAAGTAAGATGGAAACTAGGTAAAAATATATTAATACAGTAATTCATAGACTGATTGACTGTCTTGGGTGATAGATTGCCACAAGTATGCTTTGCTTACAAAGTATACCAGATGACACATATTTTATGTTCCTGCTCATCAAACTTCTATTACAGAAAGGTTTGTTTTTAACTTTTGTTGCTGTACCATTGTTGGTTTGATTTTTATTTTTTTTTCCCCTTGAAGAATAGCTATTTGATTTCCACCTGTATGCAGGCACATATACCAGTTAAAACAAAAACAATCATTCTTTTCACATTTAGTAATGCATTCAGACTACTTCAACTTACAGTCTTCCCCCCCCCCCNAGAAGGATAGATGAGGTACTTGAGGACATGGTTTAGTGGTTATGGGATGGCAAGGTTAGGTTAGTGGTTGGACTTGATGATCTTAAAGGTCTTTTCCAACCGAGATGATTCTATGATTCTATGATATATATGTGTATAATATAGAGTTTAAGTCTTTTACATAGTTACAGATTTGGCTATGCTATGACAGACATCCAAAGGATAATTTCTACGTAAGTATATGCAGAAAAGTATGAAAACTATGTCTTTACTTTGGAAAGAAGGAGAATCCAAAAAAAAACCAGTTTCCACTGATTCACTTTATCTCCACACTAAGAAGATCCCCTTAGGTCAGGAGACTGTAATAGCCATTTTATATAACATTTAATATTTATTCAGTGGTTGGAAAATGTGAAATATAACATTGGAGCATCTACTTATTCTGGTGAAGTTGGGGGGGTTGGTTTGTTTGTTGGGATTTTTTTATTTGTTTTTTTATCCAACTGAAAAAGTTGTTTTGGTTCAAACTGTATAGTCAACATGTGTTGAACTCCACCTTTGAAGACATGTAGGTATCTATCATCAATTTTTCAGTTCTTGTAGCAGTGAAGACACAGAGACCTGGCTATGAGGTTACCTTATGAACGAGTATTCAGAGACTTGGACTGGCTTCACAGATTATAGGGATAAAGCTGGTCAGGTTCCAGACTCACTCTGTGACACAGTCATACTTTATGAACACAATATGAATGTATCCTAATCCCACAGAAATTAAATTATTTGTCTGAAAGCATATAAAGTTGGAGGTCACCTTTGTATTTTTAACAGCATACTGTATAATGGGAATTAGTGTTCTCTACCCAGATTAGGGCCTTTTGTGCAGTGTGCAAATGCAGTGAGACACAAATCTTGTCGTAAAGGCTAATGAGATTAAATAAAGGCACAGAATGGCAATTTGTCTTTGTTTGGTTTGGGTTTAAATTAGTTCTCTGACTCCTAGATTGGTGCCCTAGCTACTATATTTCATTTTTTGGCTTGTCATTTTTTGGTGTTTGTTTGTTTGGGGTTTTCTTGGTTTGTTTTTTGTCAGTGTCTGTAAGATGAGACACCCTTGAACTTTCATTTGTCCCTGGCACTTGCACAGACTATGTCTACACTAGAAAAGAGTACAGAGCAATATAAACAGATCTTTAAAGCAAAATAATTGGTGCTAAGGATGAGTGTCTGTGCTGTACACGTTTGTGAGGTTTAAATAGGACTAACTCTAGTCTGGTTCCATTGACTGAACACCTATTAGCATTTTTTGAGTATTGCACTCCTGAAATGCACATGTGGGCTTAATCCAAGTCAATCCAGCTGCATACTCCTAGATCACTCTGTGAAACAACCTTGAGTGGGGATTATGGTGGCTGGCCCAGAAGACTATTGTAGAAGGAGTCAGTAACCTATAATGATAGCAAATTCAAATGTATGACTCCCTATCATGAATACGGTGTGACTGTGAGCTACTTAAGAGATGTGCATTTAATCAATGTGCAAATATATACATACCTGTTCCTAGGAAATTTTGGTTTATTAATGAGATAAGAATACTCAGGTCTACCACCAAGGTGCTCTTCAAAGCTAAACGTATATTCCAGATTTGATTGTTATCAGTGACAGATAAATCTGTATTGTAAGCAAGACCCTATAAGAATGCAAGTGAATGTAGAATTGGTCAGTCTCACTATGGAGAAGACCACTGCATTGTGCTATGCCATGACCAGAGGTCTATCCAATGCTGTATCTTCTCAGAGTTCCTAGCATCACAAGAGACATGAGACTTTTATTTTTTTTTAACTTGCTGTCACTTTTTTCTGGAATATTAATAAATAATTACCTGTCTTGAAAGGGTTTGTTCCCTGCTTGTTGGGATCCAGTACAAGACAGGGATAGTCAGGAGACTTATACATTTACAAAAGTACACTCCTGAAGCAAGCTAAAATGTTAAATTATATATATATATACACACACACAGAGGAAAAAAAACCAAAACCAAACAACTCTTCAGGAAAACAAAGTAGGGCTTACATTTGCATAATAGATCTTATAACTTCACTTCATGGGGTTGAAGCTTTGGTCTTTGGGTTGGGGAGGGTCTGTTGGGTTTTTTTCTACACAAATATATTTGATTTTCTTCTCAAATCGGGACTGAATTAGCTGGAGGGTCTCCAGTGTTCAGAGGGCTCAATAAAGCTTTGAAAATTGCCTAATGAAAAGTGATCAGAAGAGATTTCCAAGGGGACTATATCCAAGCATAACTTCCTTTTCTGAGACACTGTTTTTCATGAAGGAATGAACTTTGTTTTGAGACTAAAAGCAAACCAAATCTGCAGGTTGGTGGGGTTTTTTAATTACAGAGAAGGGAAATTTAGAGGTTGTTTTAGACAATATTGCAGATACTGCGGAATGTGGCCCTGGGAAGAGAGATGAAAAGATGTGCTTCTCATTGTTGCAATCTTTTGTCTGGAAAAGTATTAGGTTTCCGAAAGCCAGGATAATGTAACACTAAAGAAAGATAAAGACAGAACATAAAAGAGGTGTCAACAACTACCTCCAAGTATTAAGAGATCAGAAAGAGATCAGAATATAATTAAAATGTAACTTATTTAATTGTAAATACTAAATAAAGCAAACAAAAATAAATCAAAGATTTAGATCTGTGGAAAGAAATTTGTAACTCAGTCTAGGCTGTTAAATGTTTTTTAATAGTTCTTGTAAACTATGCCAACTATGTAGATGTGCAGTGGCTTTGTATCCAGTTAGTAGTCATTTTATTTATAGCAGATTAAAAGATTGCTATTGTGTTAAGGAAGTTTATATATTCAGGATGCTTTATTCTGTTGGCTACATAAATGTTATGTGTAATCCTTTTAAATAATGGAAATATTTAAATTTCCCTTTCCCCCATAAAAAGAATTATCAAAGTATAAAGTGTTTTGCATAATATACAAAGGATTTTAATTGATTTAACAATTAAATCTGAGTATTGGATCTTTCAGATTCTTCTTTCAAGAAGAAATAGATGTGTGTCTGAGGACACAGTGATGCGTTTTGGGACAAGCTTCTCTGTGCTGTATAGCAACCAGCTGCAGTGTGGAGGTGGCTCCAACCATGTTCTCACCGGTCAGATGTCTGACTTGTACATTCTTGGAACTCCTTGTGTGAGTTGTTGGGGTGTGTTCCTACTGAAGCTTATCCAGATGAGGCTGGAAAGAAAATTACAGCACTCAGCAAATATAACATGGAGAGCACTGCTGGATACTACTCTTGCTGTTTAGTACGCTCCTATGTTTAGTAGTCATAATTTTTGCATGTTGTCAGGGCAGAATCTTCCAATGTTTTATCTGGTTTTCATTCCCAATGAATTTTCTAGTTGAGGGGTACTTTGTGACCTCTATTTTATATACAGTTGAAAATTGTTTACTTTTCCTAGCTCCAGTCAAGACTTTTGATCTAGCAAAGATAAGCATTCAGCATGGCTGATATACATCTGGTATGTGATATTTTGCATTCTTTGTGTTCAGATGTGGTTTTCCTTTCCCTGAATTTTGAAATCCAGTAATTTTTAACAGTAGAATTAAACTGCCTCTTCAAGAATGCACTAGATTTGTAAGTCAATAGTGGGAAGCAGTAGCTCGGTGACTTAGAAGCAAGATTTCAGAGAGAGGACTTGGCCATTGCTCTGCAGAGTTTTGTGCATCACCTGGGGAAGCATGTTCTTAGTGGTTTGTGGTAAGAAAATAGCATCAGGGCTTCTTTAATGTTGGGGACTATTGGGTTTGTCATCTGAAGAGCCATTTCCCAGAGGAAGAAATGGAGAGGCTTAACATTTCATTCTGCAATGTGTGGGATTATCTATACATATTCCTCAGCCCTTAATTTTTCAAAAGTGATTTCTTTTTTTTCATGTCAGGTCAAGCTGAGGTCTCTCTTCAATGTCCTCGAGGTCATATTTTTCAATTGTGTAAACAAGTGGAACACAGCAACAAGTGAAACACAGTTGAAACTACTGAGGTCGTATGTGTGCTACAGCAGGAAAGAATTTGGCCAGGAAGGATACCCAGATCTTAATTACCTCTTGGAACTAACTTGATGTCTTAAAATCATTAGGTGATTAAACTATTAATGAACTTAAGCTGTGCCTTTGGTTCAGCTCGACCAGTAATATGTTCATTAAGTTATTCATTACCCAACATTAAATTTCTGAACAGTAGCTTTCAGCTACACCGCAAAAATGTGGGTATTAATCTAAATTGCTATAAATGCATATTATTCCTTCCTCTGCCAGTGTAGTATAATGACTGTACGCATCAGGCACCTAGTATTTTCTTGTTCTGTCTCATGCTTCAGCATACGGTGTTTTTAAATTTGCTATTCAACCACCATTCCACTATCCAGTTACTTCCTGCTGGCCTGAAAAACACAACTTTACAAGCAGATGATCATCTTTCATCTGGAAGATGTGTTCAGAGAAGTCAAGCTTCTTTGCTTTTGGTTCAGGGTTTTTTGCTACCTTATTGATCAGCTCTTTCTCACTCTTGTTTCCTAATTATAGCTATGGATGTCAGGCAACCATTAAGAAACATTTCATTTCAAAAGCAAGCAATGTGTTGGCTACAAAGAGCAAACCTGATAATATTCATGTGTTAAGTTTTATCTGATGTAATCATTTACTTCTCCATAGTGTCTTTTGAATTAACGTCAACTCTATGATAGCTTCAGGTCATCACTCTATCTTATGTTAAGACTTTGCAAGTACATGAGGATGTCGGTATTACCCAGGTTGCTCCCTTTTTCCTGTCTCCTGGCGTGACAGTCAACTTTGTAGCGAAATAGTTGTACTGTGTCCAGCTGGGATGTATTTAATTTTCTTCACAGTACTGTTCAGTACTGTGTTTTGGGTGCATGGCTAAAACAGTGCTTGCATAGCACAAAGGCCTTCTTTGTTTCTCACTTGTGCTGCAAATTTGGTAGACTAGGGTGGGAAAGAGATTGTCAGGGGATACAGCTGGGATGGCATACTCAAACTGACCAGAGGGGTGTACCATACCATATGATGTTATACTTGGCAATAAAAACTGGAGGTAGAGGAAGAAGGGGGAGAGTGGGGCTGTGTGTGCGTGATTTCCATGGTGGCTGTTGCTCAAAAAGTGTCTGAGCATTGGTCTGCTTGTTGGAAGTAGTGAGTGATTTCCTTTGAGTCACGTGCTGTTTTGGGAGTGGGGTGACCTCTTTTTCCTTCACTTGTTAAGCTGTCTTTATTTGATCTAAAAGTTTCCTTGCTTCATTCTTCCTATTCTCTCCCATGTGCCACTGAGGGGGGAAAGTGAGTGGGCAGCTGTATGGATGTTTGTCTTCTGACCAGGGTCATCCTACCACAGTAGTCTATGTAAGTATAAATCATTTTCAGACCTGTGGTGAGAAGCAGCGCTGCTCTCCAGACACTTGTTTTGTGTGCCCATTAGGTCAAAATTAGCTGTATGACAGCAGATTGTCAATCTGATTTACATGTATAGTTGCTTTGAAGCTTTTGGCCCTTGCACTGGCAGTTCTGTCCATCAGTCTCCAGACTGAGATAATCTATTTTTTTTCTCAGCAACTTTTTTTTAAACCAGTGATTTGCAGAGTTTATTGTGAGACTCTTGACTTCACTTTTTCATAGGTCAGAGCCTCATACCACTCAGGACAAGAAATAGGTTAACTTGTGATCCTTTGTTAAATGGACTTTTTTAAGTTTGGTAAAATGAGTGAAACACTTTTTCTGTTCATCTCACTGTATTTGCCCACAATTAGTTTAGGGTAAAGCCTCAACCACACTGTCCGTCTTTTAAGGAAATGGCCCATCCTTTAAATCAGTTTTCTCCTTTTTTCCAACATGGATAGGATTTGGTTAAAGAATTTGGTTCAGAAGCTTGCGCAGTTTTTAGAGAAGCCTTTCAAAGGCCTTGTCACTAAAATCAACTCTTCCATATTCTTTCTTGTATGCTTAATTCCAAGTGGGCCAGATTATCATCTGCTGGTATCATCAGTTTTTTAAATGTTCTGTCATTTCCAGAGATGGTTTCTGTTCAGCCATCTGACCATTTGCTGTGTCTTTTCACAATATGCTATCAGGTCTTGCAGTCCACAGTTTTGATAAATGTTCTGGTAATCCTCCAACCACTTTTTCAGAAAGTAATTTTCTAGGAGTGTTAAGAAAGCCTTTGCAGTATGGGAGTGTTTGTCCCTGCTATCTTTACTATTTTGAGTGTTCTTGTTAATCTCTATTCTAATACTGGTAAAATTTGTGTGTTTTCTTTGGGGTTTTGTTGGATTTTTGGGGCAGTTCTTTTCGTGTCTGTCCCACTTTCCTGACTTTTTGCAATGTTTATAGTATACCTGCATGATAGTATATGGCTACTTGATAGCATCTGTTTGCTGTTGCTCTTTTGTTCTCACTTTGAAGGGATGGAGACTGGGTGTGATATCTAGGGCTTATTTGATAACTGTCACGAATGGAGTTATGCATTTCACTTGTGAGAGAAGCAACAATATACTTTATTCATATAAAACAGTGAATTAATGAAGTTCAATGGTAAATGTGACAGTGGTTTAACAAGATTTGATGGCAAGGTACATTTCATTATTTACTGTATAGAGAACAGGATCAGACCAAACTGTCAGGGACACCCTCCCATTGAGTTACGAGGTTCAGAAAGAACCCTTGCTTTCTAAACTCCTGCTCAGAGAGGAGTTTAGGTGCAGCTGGATCCAGTACTAATCCCAGACTTGATCAACAGTTTATGTCTAAAGAATTATATATGCACAATCAATCCTTTATATCACTTAGCTAAGACTTCAAAGTTTAGCATGCTGTTAGTTGCTTACTGAGGATCTGTTGCAGCAAAGACTCTCTCAACCTCAAGGAATAACCTTGAGAGGTGTCCCTATTCAAGGAGAGATACTGGCGTGCAGGAGAGCTCAAAGGGCTCTTGGGCTGCTCACTATTTATGGGGGTAAGATGATTGACTCATAGTCACGTTTACATTCTGACTGCATGTTAGTTTCTTCCAAATGGGACATTGACCAGCACTGTGGTTGGGTGGGTGCACTGCTCAAATTAGCCTTTGGCTATTGGGTCCTTATCTGTCTCCAAATCCCCTTTGAGCCATATGCAGCCATCATGACCAAGCGCATCCATTACCACTGCCACTGGTGGTTATTACTTGAGCAAGGTTACGGGAAATAAAGGCCAGGTTGGGGGCGCAGGGGGGGAGCACACTATCACAGTCCCTAGTGCACCTCAGATGACTATCCTTTTGGATTCATTCCTGAGCCAAATCTCACAGCACTTAATTTCCGTATTCTTGTAAGTCTATTGCTGTGTCCACATTGTATCTTCATCTTTCTCACAGAGCTTACAGTGGAGAGAACGATAGCTCATGGCTTGCGAGTCCAGGTACATGTTGACATTAAGGTATTCCTTGCTGCTGCTGTTCCCTTTTTGTGGTAAAGGAAATCCTGATCTCACATATGTATTTCAGCACCGTGCAGGTCCATTTCTTCCTCAGGCTGTGCTAGAGATGCATATTGCATACACCTACACTTCTCAAGTTTTCACAAATTTGTAGCAGTCATTTGCCTGCTTCATTTCTTGCTAAAGGCTCTTTTCATTTGGAGGTGGGTTTATTCAGTGCTGCCTGCTTTACAGAGTCTGGTACCTGAACAAATGCTGGTGCTGTTCAGCTACTTTTCAGTTCTTCCTTGGGATCAGTCCTTTCCCTGAGAACCAGTTGGTGAGGCTCATGTGTTGATTTTTAAAGTAGGTTGCATCTGTCGTTGAGCTAGTTACACTGGAATAGTTTGGCAGTCTCCTGGCCCTGTTGCTTGGGATTGTACCACTATGTCTGTCAGGTACTGGATCACCCAAGAATGTGAGCCTTGGCCATCCAATGCCATTCTGCACGTTTTCTTGTCCATGCGACTTTGCAATAGTACTCTGCTGTGCCTCAGTATTTCATCAGGAGTTTTCCAGAGTCATCACTCTGTAGCATGTATCTCTATATCAGGCTTTGGTTTTCCACGGACAGCTTTGAAGGGGCATCATGATCAAGGAAGTCCAAAAGATGCAGCTTACCCTTTTCTATTGTAGCCCTGAGGTCACACCAAGCCCTGAAGATCTCCTTGCGTGCTGCTCCATTTCTCTGCTTCTGTCTCAACCTGTTCTCAACTTAGTGGTAGCAGCTTTGATCTTTCTGCCATTTCTTTCCTCTTCTACCTGAGTTTGAGACTGGTGTTAGGCAGAGTACTGCAGCAGAGTTAATTTTCCTAGATTACAAAAGCCGTTTATATTAAGTGTAATTTCACATGGAAACAAAACTGAATTACATCAACACAGCTAATGTTATGTAGGAGGCCAAATACTAATGTATGTATAACGATTAGTTGTTTTTAAAATCAGCTATTTTTCAGTATATACATTACATAGACTTTTTGTATAAAAATGTTTTATTAAGTACTCAATAGCATATACTGTGATCATTCTTGCTTAGCTTAATTAAGTTAATTCAAGTGGTTGTTATAAGATAATGATATACTTCTAGGGTTTACATTTATTCTGTTCCTGGAGAATAGGGCCCGAGCAATGCTGTACTTCCCCCTCGTGGTGAAAGGGAGAGGAAGAGCAAGCGCCTGGCAGGCGTCGCTTTGAAAGCAATGCAAAAATGAGAGATGCGCTGATTTATGTCGACTCTTATGTGTTTTCTTCCCATTTTGAATATGGGCAAGTATTTAGGAATGGAAGTTACTCAGGGAAATACTGTTCTGTTAACCATGTTTTTCAGTGACAGAAACAGTTTGCTGATGAGATATTATACTGATAGCAATTTCAGTATTTAAAGGCTGTGTCCCATCTTCAGTAACATATATGAAAAGAGGCAATCTTTTTTCTTTTGGTTAAAAAATTAGGATCATACTCTTAGTATTTGGCTTTTTTAGAAACATCTCTTGAGTTACTTTGTAATAGAAGGATTCTTGCCATGGGTATTCTGTAAATGTTGAAATTGGTGATCTGTGATTAGTGCTCAAAATGCAATGGACTAAACACTAAACTTCTTTAAATGGGACTCCTTAAACATCTGCTTCTTGCTTTGGAACAATATTACAGTTGTGTGCTAATTTCAGTGGTCAAGTCAAGAAATTTTGTGCTGTTCTGAGTTGTTTGGCTGTGGGATGTGTAGAAACAGTGTCAGTGTCTCTGTTATTGATGACAGGAGGCGGAAGTTGCCCACCCTCTCAGTGCAGCTCTGCGCTGTGCTCCTGTTGTGCCTCTCCTCCCCCAGGCATCTCCCCAGGGCACCGAAGAGGCTCTTATACCTGGCTGCTACAGGTGGAGAAGGAGCAGTGGGAGACATAGACTCTCTGCAGCAATCTAGGGGTCTGTGGAGAGAGATGGCCTAGTAACTATGTTTTCCTTGATGAGGTTGTGTGGGCAGGCATCTGCGTGTAGAGAGAGAGAGAGATGGATTCAGCTCAAGTTTCAAGTTGTTACCTGGCTGTACCGTTTGGGCAACACAGAGAACTAGGACTGTGCATAGCTAGAGCTGGGGTGATCCAGTGTGACCCCCTTGGTACAGTGGTTGGCAGAAACAGAGAATCTAGTTATTGTTTCACAGCCCTTGGAGATTGTTTCCTTGGACACTGAATCAGTGTACCACAGCAAAACAAAAAGAATTGTTTCCAGTCAGCTGGACTCTGGGAGGCAGCACTCATATGTTTTTTCAGCCGTATCTGATAAATAAGGAGGCTTTATATTTCTTTTTTTTCTTTTTTTTTAATGTGATGGCACTTCTTTTGCATCTGTTCTTATCTTTAACTCACACTTTAAGGTCTTCACAAAATAATGGGAAAAATTTTCTTTGAAACTTGTAAGCAATGTTTGGTCTTGAATGGCAGTGAAAACCCATCATCCTCTGTATTGATACTGCCTATTTAAATAGCAGGCACCTGCTGTAGACAGGGTCATGCTCCAGTTATGATCTATGAGCTGGCACATCAGTTTAGGGCTATGTAATGCATGCAGTCTTTACGAGGGAGCTAAACATTCAGGACTGTGTTTCAACCTTTGGTTACTGCTGAGTAGAGTCTTAATTGGTAAGCAGCCTCTTCTATTCGTAACATCTGAATGTATTTCCGCTGATTTGAAATTATATTTCTTCTGGTCTGAGGTCTTAATCTCTACAAGCAGAATTTTCCATAAAAGTTTTCCTTCCTGCAAGGCCAGTGGAACTTCTTAATCCTCTATTTTTGCTTCAGAGCATCATTTGAATTATTTGAGGCTCTGCTTTTATATTAGTCCTTTTGGAGAACAGGATTTTAGCACTGGAAAGTCTCATTGGCATTAACATATGAATTGTATGAGTGAGGGGGTTTCAGGATGTAGTTTATATGTGAGATTTGGGTAAAACTTCTTGCAAAGTGAAATACTGCTGTCTGTGTGGAAGAGTAACGGACTAAGTGGTGATGTCTTTCATTTTGGTGCTGTTGGTTATTGTTTGTGCTAGCTATTGATTTGTAGATCCAGCGAGCCTTGAAGAGGGACCACCAGATAGATACCAAGATACCTTGCTATTTTGACTCTCTCTCTCTTTTTATTTTTTTTGTTTGGAGTTTTTTTGTTTTCCTTCCCCTCCTCCCTATCTTATTCTTCCCTTCTTTCTTCTTTCTTTCTCTCTCTCTTTCCAACAACTTTTTCCCTGCAAATTCTGTTGCTTTCCCAGGTCATCAATGAAACTGATGAGCAGTGAAAACCTAATACTGACACTTACAGTGTCATTTCACTTTGGAGTTCCTGTGGTAGTTAGATTTTTGAAAGAATGGAGAATTTTTGTGTTTCTTTGCATGTGTTCAGCTGACTTTTTTTAACATGTAGAAGTATGGCACTTTACCTATTGACACTCAGAGTGCACTTTGGACATATTTCTTCATAGCTATGCTGGATAGGGACTTTTTCGGGAAAAAACAACTTGATTCTGAAAAAACATTTGGAATCGTGACAGCCAAAATATACAGCAAGCTGACAAGATGCTAGAGAGGTTATCTTGAAATAATGGACCTGTTAAAAAGACCCAAGCAAATGGAGGAGATGCTATCTGAGGGGCAGTTTTGACATTTGTTGTATGAAAATAATGCCACAGTAAAATAAAATAGGAATACAGTTCTCGCTCCCACAGAGTAGCAGGTCTTGTGGCTCTGGTCATCTGCCAGGCATCTATACTGAAAGATAGAAAGCACAAAGATATTTGCCGCCATGTCCATTCTCTGTCTTGCATAGCCATCTCCCTACTATCACTGCGCTTTTTAGGAGCATTTCTGTTTGCTCCAAGCAATAAAATTCAGAATTCTCTTGTTCAAGTTGATCTGGCCAGGACAGGGTAAACTCCATACTGAAAGTATTTGGGCTTGGATTTTAAGCTACATGGGTACCATAACATCTTAAAGTCTGGTTTACTTGAAAATGTTCTGGTTTACTGCTTTCCCATTCCTGATGAAATTCCACCTGGAGTACTGCATGCACCTCTGGGGGCCTCACTANGTTGGAACTAGATGATCTTTGAGGTCCCTTCCAACCCAAACCATTCTATGAAAAGGAATGTCCTTTAAATAAGAAAATGCATATTAATATTCTGTATAGGTCCTGACTATCATGATGAATTTACACCTTTTCTGAGAGTGGATATTTTGGAGAAGGAATGGGGAAAAGTATGTTTGTTGTGAAATATCATATTATTTAAAAATTCAGTCTTTTCTTCATAAACTGCCTGTTTTGTGTAGGTGTCTTTCAGGTTTTGTATCTCTTTTGGTTTACTGACTTTTAGAATTCCTACAGGCGTATGTAACCTAGTTTATCTTCATTCTGCAAAATCAAATAATATTGCATGTTTTTTTTTATATTACTCATTAGAACTGTGATTTATTTTTAATTATTTATAGCAAGCTGCTCATAGATCTTTTCAATATTTATCGCAACCTGTGGGGAGAGATGGTACTTCATAATGCTAGGAACAATTTAGACAGACTTATAGACTGCCCCAAGAAAGCCATAACTGCATGTCCTTTAGGCTTTGTGACATCTCGAGCAAATCCAAAATTATGCAAAAATTCTGCATTTGAATTTATTAGGACTCTTCATTAAAGAAAAATTTAAATACTTTGGGTTTCCGTCCTGTCTTCAGATAGCAATCAAATGCCAAAATAAAAGAAATTCTACCAGGAAAAAAATTCAGTTATTTGATCAGTTGCTTTGTTTGGTACCTCTTAATACAACTGTTTAATTGTTGCAGATTGAGGGGTCTAATGTGAAGGTTTATGTGCTGCAAAAAATATGCATGTGTGAAATAGAGTAGATGGTTTCTTCTTATAAAGAGGAGAAATTCTAGACCCGTCCAGAAAATTTAAGCTACTTTTGCTTGTGGATCTTTTAAGAATTCAAGAGGGGGCAAGGGACAGGAAGGCAAAAAACCCCCAGGATTTCATCTTTAAGGCTTATGTAGGTGTAAAAGTTGAAATTCACATTTAAACTATTGCAGTTATAGCAGCACACAACTTTTTCCCTTGGTGGACATTCCTTTGTCTCTGTCTCTGCATGTGTATGTGTGTTGGAAGGAGTTTAAAGTAAATGAAAAAGGTGGCCTTCTTTTGAAGCAAGAACACTAATGCTACAATCAGTCAGTTAACTTGAATGATTATTTTTTTCTGTTCGTACAGTTGTATTAATAGCACTTGTTCTCTGTAGAAATGTCCTTTAGTTGAATTTAGGAGATTATATTTGCACTTGAATTTGGGAGGTTTGTGTTTTAAATACGAAAAGACTCTGAAATTTATATGCATTCAATTAATTCTTAACTGTTCAGCAAAACATGGAAGCATTCTGGTTTCCTTGGCTGAAAGGCAGAGTTTGTTTGCATATATGTGTCGGGCCATATCGCCCTGTTCCATACCACACTTCGTGTAGAAACATACCGGGGCAAGACTTTGCTGCATGTCATCTTATTCAGCATCTGATCGCTACCCCAACAGGTGTCTTTTTGTGAATATAAAGGTTTCAGAAATTTCAAGGATTGCAGGAAAGTTTTGCAGACTAGCAAGATGGCTGAAAACATTCTGATGGAAAAGTTTTTATTTAGAAAAAGAGCAAGCCCTCTGTAGCCTGATTCATTGCAATTGAATTGTTTCACAGGATTGTCTGTTGGGTCTCAGCAATATTACAAGTGAAGCCTCTCTGACGGGAATCCCATTAGCAGTCTGACTAACACAACTGAATAAGTTGTTTACTGCCACTGCCAAAGTTCTGGTGTGGCACTGAGCACTTCCCAGTGCACCTCCTGCTCCCTCCATGCTGATGAAACTGCTGAAAAGGCAAAGTCTCTGTAGACAGCTTTCTGGTCAAACAGTGAAACCAGTGTTCTATACTGATTTTCTTTATCTTGTAAGCTACCTTGTATATTGTTGTCCATTTTCTTCCTGAAATTTTGTCTCTTGGTTTTGTACAACCTGTTTTGCATAATTTTTCCCTCCTACCTTCTTAATCACTTTTTCAATACCCCTTTCCACTCCATCTTGCTTTGTTTCTTAGGGGTTGACCAAGGTCTCTTTATTTACATCAGATAATATCATCTGTAAATAGAAATCAAATTTGTCTTTGTCACAATGGCTTGTAAGTGCATCTGATTATTCCAGGCCTTTCTTCTTCAGACAGAACTGGAGAGACCTTCTTGTGGCTATTCAGCTAGATATCAACAGCTCAACATGGCTAAAACAGACCTCCTGTAGCATCTCCTACTGCTGCTTCCTCATGACTCTGGAAAACAACCTAATCTTGCCATGATGTCCATAACATGTCATTTATTACTTTGTTCTTTCTCTAAGTCCAAAACCAACATAGTCAGTGTTATTGATGACTAAATCTTATTTCTATATGTAATTTCTTAAAATAAGTTTATTGTTGTTTCAACAATCAAAACTTCCATCCAGCTGTTCTTCACCTTTTAAACAAGCTTGCCAATTAGTCCAGCATCCTTTCCCTTACTTTCTTTCAGGTCAGTTCTGCACTCTCATACCCATTCAAACAGATTCAGTGAAAATCATTATTGTATCCTGTTGTGAAGAGAAGAAACCTATGAGAATATCTTCTGAATTTTTTTTCTGTCCTTGCACAGAGCATGGTCTTAACTCTTCTAGATGTTTATAAACTCTCAGTCATTGCAGAAGCATCACTCCATCCTTTTTCATCCATTCCTTAAAACTTCAGGCTCAGTCTTGTGCTCTCAGTAAAATAATATGCTTTTTCCTTGACAGCATCTCTAAGGTAGTTTCCGTAGTCTCTTGATGACCCTCTCTTTAAAACTCCTTTACTGTCGTGCCCAAAAAGCTTGGAAATGGTCAGGTTGCTGGGATATTACTCTAAGTACCTATCAAGCTAACCAGTATTGTCTGATTTGGTTCCTTCTGCTTCCTTCTTTATCATCTCTCACTGTGATCTTTGATGGAAAGGTCTGTGGAGTCAGGACTGTCTTTGTGGGTTTGGGTTTTTTTGTTTGGTTTGGTTGGTTTTTGTCTTTTTTTTTTAATCGCACCCAGCACAGCAGCATCCTAGATTGTCATTGAGAACATTAAAAGGGTTATAATATTAACTAAGTAATTAATCATAGTTACAAGTTACAGCATTGCAGAGAGATTTTCTGGGGTGTATATTCCTGAAAGGAGTAGGGGTAGAAGCGTGTAGTAGAGGTGCCAGTTGATCATTTCATCCCTTTGGAACTTACCACCTTGTCTTCACTAGGAAAAAAGTGTGTTTAAAAAAAAAAAAAAAAGCCAACAAAGAGCAACCACATTGCAAATAAAAGATGCTCTTAGCTAATCTGAAGGGGCATTTGGCTGTCTCACAAAAGCACTGTGTATTTTGGCAAAGTTAGGAGCTTTGGCTCATGAAGATCCATGTTTGGAATAACAGGGTGTGTTGCAAGTCAAAATTCAGGTATCTTGGCAGAGATGTATGCGTAATCTGGCATGATGCCTTTCTGCACTGTGCCTAGCTGTAGCAAGTGCTAAAGTCCCTTGTGAACAATATATGAATCTCATTTTGGAAGGGGGAAAAAAAAAAAAAAGGAGGAGGAGGGAAGAGGGAGCCAGGATTTATTTTAACATTTAGTGGATATAAAAAACAAGTATCAAGAAGCAAAATATTTCCAAGAAGCATTTGCTGTGAAAATTCTGCAACTTCTTGTTGCAAACCTCTATCGCTTGGATTGGCTGATTTCCAGAGCATCAAGGCGAGGAATTGAGGGACTGAAATATAATCAGTGGTGATACATTTTAACCACATAAAACATTCTCTGCTTCCAAAGCCTCCGGTGTCTCTAGTAAGCAGTGCAACAGCTCCTTGCTGCTGGACTCCAGAGACGGGAAAAATATTGGATCAGAATGGTAAGAAGCTCTTTACTTTTCACCAGACCTAGATTATTACTTTGAAAAGACTGTTTCAAAAATTATGATGAAATTAGTAAGGATCAGTATTTAAACCAAGAAAACAGTGTGTATAATATACGGTGGCATTATCAGTGTTTTGCTGGAAGAAATCAACAAAGCAAGTTGGTGACAAATATCTTTGGCATAGAACATGTTGTGCAGCTTATATAAAATCTTTTAAAATTGGGAAACACTGCTGACTAGAATTTGATATAAAATGTAAGCCTGTCTACTTGTTTTATTGCAGAAGGACAGCTGCATGAGCTTTTAAAATAATTTTGCATTAATAACTACCGACAGACTTTATACATACAAACATAAATAAACCTATGTTGATTGCTTATGCAGGCTGTATGTTTATATGTTTTCTTTTATTGGGTTTTTGTTGGTGTTTTGGCATTTTCTTTTTTAGAAAGAAGCAGAGATGCTCAGTACATACCTTAGACTTTTAGGGAGCTATGAAGTTTTTATTTTTCTGGGTTTTCAGTCCATGAAGACCTGTTAGTCACATTGTGTTTCTCTAGTGTAATTGTTTCAGGGAAAAAATAACCAAGGGAAACTTTTTAGGACAGTGATTTAATTCTTCATAAAAATTTAAATATTCTGATCTAAATATTAAAACAATACAAGTAAATTACAAAACAAAAAAATGAAATCTGAAATCAATGTAAATTGATACCAATGCTATTAGTAGTTTAAACTATGCCTGAAGATACAATAAAAACATTCTTATTAGCAGTTTTCTATGTATTTAAGAATGGGGCGGGGGGGGGGGGGGGGGGGGGGTGTGTGG
>VXBL01007193.1:570158-591411 GCA_013400195.1 Aramus guarauna
TTTTTTTTTAATTGAAATATACATCAAGCCCAATCTCCTGTATGGGAACTCAGCCATTCATTTTAAGTGCGTACTAAGTCCAAGAATACATTGATTATGAAATTACAGTACATCAGGGTGAAAGGAAAACAAATTACTAAATAAGTCTGAAGAGTACTGAAATATGCTTACTTGACAGCCCAGCTGATGTGTGGGAAATTATTCTCTTTGTGATTCAAATGGAAGAGGAGATTTTAAAAGAGCAACTATGGGAGTTTGAAAAGTATATAGCAGATGTGCAACTGTGATTTGATATTTTTTGTTTTTCTTGTGTATTTTGTGGTTGCTCAGCAGTATGAAAATTAGAATGCAGGAACTAAAACTATCACTGAGTGCTTTCTGATCTTTTCCATTTCTAAATGGTTTCACTTGCCACTGAGTGGCAAGAAATAAAACATTGAAGTACAGTAGATAGTAAATCATGTTATCTTGGCTTATATATTCATGGTTATGACTGTAAACACACTTTGTGTTAAAGACCTATATTTTCCTTCTCAATGTGCAGCATAAATTACAAAATCAATAACTGAATGGCAACCAGGCTGTAAGGTTCTTAGAAAGATGTTCAGTGTGAATCTAAGCATGGTTTTGTTGTTGCTATTTGATGTTTTTTGTTGTTGTTATTACTGCTATTTTCTTGGGGGGGTGGGGGGGAAGAGTCCAAAGTTGAGGATCCATTAAACATTACTCTGGTACTGAAGAGACTTCACTATATTGTTTCTTGTCAGAAAACAACGTGCTCGTAGTATTAGCCTATATCTAAATTTTGGCACAGGAAAACATTGGAGGTAGGGAAAAGAATCCAGATCTCCTATTTTAAACATATAACTTGACTAATAATAAATTATATATATATATATTCTTCCAGGTGTGTGATTCCTTAGTTCCTATATAAGTCAAATACAGATATGCTTCAGTACCAGTAAATTAAGGAATGCATTTCCTTCTAGAAACATAATGTTCATGTAATGCCACATACTTGCTCTTCATAAAGTTTAAGCCAAAGTAAACCTGCATGGTGTCCTGTGTGACATGGATTAGTTAGGTAACTAGCACAGGCAGTTCACAAGGGATATATTTCTTTCTATTTGGATTGCCTGGGCAAGAGTCTTTAATTATTCAAAGTATTTTTTTTTCTAATATGTCTTAAGAACAAAAGTAAAATTACAAATAATGTACCAGCCTTATCTGAAAATGTGACAATTGTAAACATGACTATTGCAGTGCTAAGTTCTAATAAAGTATCATCTAGGATTAGTGCAGGAGATGCTGGGTACAGCAAAGTTTGTTTTAAGTGTCTTTCTGGTGCAAAATTTAGAAAAAGCCTACTCCACAATGCATGATTCAAATGAATTTAGATTAAATACTTTTTTTTTAATCCCAGTGACTAAATAGAAGTCTGATAATCCGCCTCAAACTGTAAACCTGTATTTAAAAAGGTATACTATATATATGTATGCTGTGTAGTTTATATGTAATATAAAGTATGTTTAGGGAAAGGAAAAATACCTTTGTATGTGCTGTGAATTTGATTCAAGACTCAATAATATTCTCAGGTTTTACTATTTTAGTTTTCTGTTTTGTTCTCCTGACAGTTTTTTGACAAAAAATAATTTGTTCATTGAGAAATAGTCATGCTGGCTCTCAAAATATTACTGCTGAAAAAGTATTAAAGGGTTTTGTCAGAAGAAATCTGATGCAGTACAGCTTTAGTGAAATCACAGCGTGTGTGTGTGTGTTTAGTACTAAACTTAGATACCTCAACTAACTTTTGGCGTAATTTGATTCAGGTGATGTGTCATAGCTATGTGACAGGCTGTTTACCACACCAGTAAGTCTGTGCACCATTCTACAGTGAAATACACTCTTGTGTGCTCCTTACATATTGTTTGTGAAAGACAAAGACAACCACTTTGACCTTTAATTGAAATGTAATGCTAGAGTATCTCCAGATATACATTACAATCTATTCATAATGAAATAAGCTTGAGTTTTGAAGTCTCAGCATCCATGTTTATGGAGCCTGAATACTTTCAGTGAACAAAATATGACAGCAATCAAAGTTTATGCAAGAATTCCTAAACTGGAATAGTGGTGGATTATTTTTTTAAGCTATTTTCCTTTTGATTCATTATCAATATACTATGTAGATCAGGTTTTGCTCACTGAAATGCATCTCTTAAACTGTGCCATTACACTGACAGTACAACTTCAAATGAGTTGCTTTCAGGAAGTTATAAATTATTTGCTGTGGTTTACATAATGTATTAGCATGTCTGCTGCATCTGTGTTCGAGAGGGTTTTCTTCCTTCATCCATGTGATATACAAAGAAACTGTGAGAAATGGATGCTTTTAGCATTAGTCTGTCCTTCTGCCTTTTATCCTGTCATGCCATCAAAAATGAAGGTTGGGGAAAATGAAGGCAGGGGAAAAGGTCAGTCTGCTGTCTAGGTAAACTAATCGGTGGGGGGCAGCTTCCTGAGAAATAGAGCAAAAGTGAGAAGGTGGCTGCATAATATATATTTTTCTGCATCTAGTTAATGTTCATATTGCAGCATTTGCAGTGTTTTTGAAATATCAGGACAAAATTCTGCTGCCCATATATCTTATGACTCTCATAGCAATGTGATGTTTTGCCACACATAATTGTTCTTCTATGTCATGACCATATCGAGAATACTGAAAACAATTAATGTTGAGACTCTACTGTGGACCTTTCACATAAAGTTTGGAGAAGACAGAAGGGTACTGACAACTTTATACCCACTTGACAGTGTGCATATGTAAGAAGAGCCAGTTATGGAGTTGTGCCCTGAAAGATGTGTTTCCAGTTCTTGTATAAGGACTGCGCTCTAGTCAGAACTGAGGCTGCATAATATGCAGTGGTGGAAGACATGATGCACAGTTTGGCCAGATTTCCAGGCTTGCTCCACTGTACATTGGTGATGGGAAGCTACCATACCTAAAGGGATTCTCTAGGTCTTGCATTTGAATTTTCAATCTACTGTAAATCTGCTGTTAAAAACATTTTATTTAAATATGTTTTCCAATGTTGCTGTGTCACCTGGGGATACAGCTGCATGGTCAACCCTATTGTATCATCTAATACTGAAGTGGACAACTCAGAAGTGAATGCTGCCTATACCCCTGGAACTGTGCCAAAGGCTCCATTTCCCCTATGCTCAACAAGATATACTTCAGGTATACGAGTAAAGGTTTTGGATTCAAGAAGATTTTGGAATGAGACTCACAGCAGAAACTTGGCAGCCTCTGGTGTAGATCCTTAGTCTGTTGAAGAGAGTAGATAAAACCTGCATTGAAACCCATAGCACTTCTGCCTCTATTGCCATAGTAGGATGGCTTTCTTAGTAGTCATGGCTTTAACTCAATAGTGCTAACCTTTTGGGTCACAAAAGCAGCACTTGCAAATAATAATAATTCTTCCACTACAGCACAGGTAGAGAGAAAACAGGTTTCTCTGCACATGCAAAGCATGAGAAAATGAGTTCTATGTGAGGGGTGAATACAACACACTAGGAATGCCATAGGCAGAATATATGCCTATATAGCAGCCCTGAGGAAAAGGAGTTGGGGTTGTTGATTGATGAAAAGCTCAACGTGACCCAGCAATGTGTGCTCACAGCCCAGAAAGCCAACTGTATCCTGGGCTGCATCAAAAGAAGAGTGACCAGCAGGTCGAGGGAGGTGATTCTACTCCTCTACTCCACCCTCATGAGACCCTGCCTGGAGTACTGTGTCCAGCTCTGGGGTCCCCAGTGCAAGAAGGATGTGGAGCTGTTAAAGTAGAGTCCAGAGGAGGGCCACAAAGTTGATCAGAGGGCTGGAGCACCTCTCCTGTGAAGACAGGCTGAGAGAGTTGAGGTTGTTCAGCCTGGAGAAGAGAAGGCTCCAGGGAGACCTTATAGCAGCCTTCCAGTACCTGGAAGAGGGCCTACAGGAAAGCTGGAGAGGGACTGTTGACAAGGGCTTGTAGCAATAGGACAAGGGGTAATGGCTTTAAACTGAAGGAGGATAGATTTTTATTAGATACAAGGAAGAAATTCTTCCCTGTGAGGGTGGTGAGGCACTGGCACAGGTTGCCCAGAGCAGCTGTGGGTGCCCCCTCCCTGGAAGTGTTCAAGGCCAGGTTGGATGGGGCTTTGGGCAGCCTGGTCTAGTGGAGGGTGTCCCTGCCCATGGCAGGGGGGTTGGAACTAGGTGATCTTTGAGGTCCCTTCCAATCCAAACCATTCTATGATAAGGTCTCTGGTAGCATCTGCTGTAGAGGTTGCCATGAAATGACACTTGCAGTTTTGCTGCTTCCTCTTTGTGTACTTGTGCTGGTCATGGGCTATGTTTCCTCTGTCCCTCAGTGCTGGTATGCTCCTGTACCCAGCAAGTGATTGAGAGTTCCCTTATCTCTAGCAGCACCTCATGTATACCTTCTGTTTCAAGGTCATTCATGTATTCTCCATCCAAAGCTAATTGCTGAATTTAGGCTCCTAGGAAGTTGCAGAAGAGCTTGAAAGGTTGAGTCTTGAAAAAATCTTTTGTTTTAATGAACCTGGTGGATTTGATAGTTTTGGCGTTGACAGGTAATTGCTGTATTGCTAGGTTCCAAGAAAGAAGGCAGTCATAATTTGGGCTTAAAAGTTTATTGGAAGGAGAAAAAAAAACAACCAAACTAGGAAACTGTTATTATGGTTGTAGTTTTGGATGTATTGAGAACACGTGCTCCAAGGTGACAGCATCCTCTGATACTGGCAGTAACAGCGTTTCTAGTGTGTGCCGTTGCATAAACCCATGGTTTTCTATACTTTGAAGAAGTAGGGAAGGGTTAATATTTATAACTTTTACCAAATGTGTATTTAGGTATTGTATTTCATATAGGGAGCAGTACTGCAATCTAATAGGACACATGCATATATAGCTAAGCGTTTAGAAAAAATTAATCAAATTTAAGAGTGTACCAGGATAAACATGAATCTTGCTACTGTATCAATTTCAGAACTCCTTGATGTCGTGGCAAATGCAGACAATCTATCTGAAGAAATTAGTTTTGATGCTGTGTATCGTGAGAGAGAACATTCAGGTTTTTAAGTGTTACAGAAGGAAGTTTATTTTACAATAACTTTGAGTTTATATGACTTTGTGTTACATTCATGTCTGTAGACATTTTTGGGTTTTTAGCATATTACAAGTCACCAAAATGCTATACCTCTTTCATAATTTTACTAATGAAATTGGCTTTGCTGTTGATTAGAGTCCCTTTTTAGTAAAAGAAATGTAAAAATATTTGTAAAATAATCTGAAGGGTGAATAAAGGCTAAAAGACCTCTACTTTATGTTGATGTAGAATTACATTAATAGCCTTACCAGCCGTAACAGTCTTATGGATTCTGTAGTGTAAGCTTATGGAAGTAGTGTGTTTGCTCTGGATCATTTTACTGGTCCAAACCCAGTGAAATATTCACTCTGATCTGTGTCAGTGGGATGGGGAAGCACGTGTAGTATATGCTTCCAATCAGTGATGGAGAGAGAGTAGGAGGATTTTTCATGAACAATATAATTAAATGCATGTATGTAAAAGATATCTGCAAGATACTGCTTGAGAAAGTACTTTATAGAAATAGATAATTATAGGGAAAAAATTACTTCTCTGGAATGATAGTATGAGTTATTAATTTACCAGTGATGTAAAGGTTGAGTAGTTTGTTTTCTATTTGTAACACAGTATGCTTTCTAATAACCTTTTGTCTTCAGCAAGGAATTTCAGCTCAAGATGTTTTATTGGGCATATTACCTTGGGATTTTAATACAGAACTAATACAGACCACTGCTGTAAAGGTTTGTTTCATAGCTTAAAAATTATTTGCTCTTACAGAAGTATGGGCCAAAGGCATAGGTTTTCTTGTCTATTTACTACAATTTAAATTGTGTACATAATTGCCACTGTTGTGGATCATACCAGTGTTCCTTTAAAGGTGTCCAGATGAGGTGATGATATTAATTCACCTCCTGCTAAATGCTATCCAATTAGAAAGTAATTCAGAAGTGACTCAGACATCAGAAATGAAAACAGAGTCAGTTGCTTAGGGCTAAATCTTGCAAGCGCTTACCACTGGTGTGTTGTGACTTTCCTAGGATTAATCACATCCTAAACAGTCAAAAAAAATTTGAGTTCTCCCTCTTCCTCCCTACTACTCCTCCATTTTCTGTGGAACGAAAAAGGCTTCAGTGGATTTTATTTTAATTGTCTCCAAACAAAGCTGTAGGTGATGTGTGTGATGACATTTGTTTGCAAGAATGGACAGTTTAGATGCACCTGGAAGCTCTTGGTCAAAAATACCTGTTGTGGGCTATGCTCTTAGAGTTGCCCAAAGAGACCTTCAGGAGGAGGAGCTTGAGTCTCCCAAGGATATTCTACGCGTTGGCCCTCAGCTAGGAGCACTGTGGGGAGGGCCAGTGCCAAGGGTGGTGCTCACCCCCTGCCTGTGCCCACCACTGGTGAATATTTTGCTTCGCCAAGAGGTTGCTGTGTAACATTTTGTGTCCAGGCCTGATTGAAGAAGTGCAGTGGAAAGTGTACGGTGAAAATAAATTGGCACAGCAGTTTACTTTGGGGACGGTTCTTTGAAGCTATCGACTTTCCTCAACTGTTGTTTAAAAAACAAAGCCCAGGGCAACCCATGTCATTGTAACTGAAAAATGGGAGTTAACCTATTTTTCTCTGTTTTAAAGACAGGCTCTTTCCAGTTTGCTTTACTGTAAACTTTCCTACTGAGTAAGAATTACGTTAGGATATTGCAACTCTCTGTACTATACTGAGACGACACAGTAACTGGAGTTGAGTGATCTCGCCAGTTCTGCTTTATGTTTTGGTATTAAGTGTTGCACAAAAAACAGAGCAGAGATTTTGACCTAGACTGCATCTTAGCAATTGTGGGAAGGATGGCACATTCAGTTAGTGTTAATTTCAAAGAGAAATCCCAACTAAAACTATGAAACTTAATTTCTTTCAGGTATAAGAGGTTTCATAACCTAAATCTATGTAATTGTCTGACTTTAAAAAAAAAGTTGGTGCTGTTGATTTTAATGGTCAAAGTGAGACCCACAGCTGAATATGGCAAACTTGCAGAATCTAGATATGGAGATCCTAATCTGAGCTTGCATAGGACCCTCATTTTCAGTAGTGGTATGTATATTTTCTGCTGAGTCTCTGATCTCAGACTGTGCTGTGTACATGTGTATGTATTTTTTTAAATCAGAGGCATAATTTCTGAGTGGACAGTTTATTCTAGGGAAATGGATACAGAACATAGAAGACTGTGCTTAAAATTTTTACTACCTTTAGGGCCTGACACTCACTAGGCTGCAGTGAGAAGCATATCATTTATTGTGTTATAAACACTCTTCTATCTTAAATTCTAGAATAGTTGTTTCCTGGAGGAGGCTTGGAATATAAACTGATGTACCTGACAGTTAATTAAAATTCAGTGTTGTTTGTTCTTGCTTAAATTAGTGAAGAAAAGCTTCTAGGAAACACCATAGAGAATAACATTCGGAAGATTTCAAATTATTTTGAAAGATGAGAATTCCCATGACTCAATTCCTTAGAGTGAAACATAATTCAGATGCTTCTTTACCACCTGTCACATTCTTTTGCATTTTTAGAGCGAGTATTTTCTCTCTCTCATAAATAAATAAAAGGAGTGAACTGCAGTGAGAACCTCTTATTTCCTTTTTTACCCAGCAGGTTGTTTTCTGAATCCTAGTTAGTGAACTACATGCACACATTACTTCTGTTACAGCATTGTAACCCACCTGGACAAATGCATATCTCGTGAGAGTCCAATTGTTTCATTAAGTTACACCAGGAATTGGCTGGTATTGTTGTACAAACCAGAGAAAAGCATGTGTAATTGTGTAATTGGTTTTGTTTGTAATATGAAATCACTGATGAGCCAGTGAATACCATTTGCTTTCCCATGCACACAGCCTCCCACACACAGAAAGATGCAAAAAAAATAGTATTAAAATAAGTTGTAACCTACAACAATTAGGTCTCTAGATGTCTGATTCCTTGGTTTAAAAAATTGCACCACAGCTTATCTATTCCTGAAATAAAAATTATTTAGGCAGTCCAAAACTTCTTTCATGACTGCCCATCTGCCAGGGTGTGCATTTCATTTTTCACGTGGTAAATAAGATTTCTAAGTCATTCTTTAAATTGTTGCTGCATAGCTCATTACAAAGATCTCATGCTTGCTAATACTGACAAACAGAAGGCAAAAGGACTGGCAAAATGTGCAGAGCACCCATATGAAGGTTGCAAGGCAGAAAGTCCATCAGGGAGAGCAGAATATTTCAGTGGATTTATGCAGGATGTTGACCACTTCACCTGTTTTATTTCCCTGTTTCCCCTTTCATGAAATGCAGATACATACTGAGGGGGATGGGAAAGGCAAATTTCCAAGCTGCTTTGTTGGATTTGTGCCATTAATTTCCCCTCTAAGTCAGGCACTTGGGTTTTAAGCTGTCCTTTCATGTTATGTACTCTAGTACAGCACGCTGGATTCATATCTGTGTTTAGGTAGACAGACTTCTCTAGTCTTAATGCTTAAATTTAGATTCATATTTTTGAAAGGTCACTTCTGCTTGAGTCTGACAGGTTGTGGGTGCTGACACATTGGCAAATCGAGCCCGTTCTATACTTTATACTCAAGTCACAACTGGAAAAGAGAAATCATACCCACCTATGCTTCCAGAATTGGGCTGACTCTTGCGTACTTTACTAGAGGTGCAGTTAATCAAAGCAGCTGCAGCTCAGAACACCTGGAAGTTGTGCAACTCTTAAATGTCCAAATGTAAATTTAAGAATCTAATTTTAAGCAGGCAGATTTGATCATTTTGCCATTGGTTACCTAGGAAACCAGTTAATTACTATGCCTTTGCTTCAGCACTCTGCATGCAGCTTTTAAAACATTTTATTATAATTTTTCTTTTATTTTGTCTTAAGCTAGTGTTTGTAGAAAGGGCTGGCTTGACAGCTCTGGCAAATGAAATAGTCTGCCTGCCCACGGAATATGTGCTCCCTAGACAGTGGCAGTCCAAACTTCCTCATGCTGTTCTGTCAGTGTGCTACAACTTTTCTTGGGGGGGAGTGGAGAGGAGAAGAGTTGGAGGAGGAGGTAGAGTCCTTGTACCATCAAGTCTTTACCACCAAAATGTGTAAGCATTGTCAGGAAAAATGACCTATATTTTCTTTCCAGTATAGAAAACAGTGCAGCTAAAAATTGGATGAACTCAAGCCCTGGAAACCTAGATCCAGTCTGCACACCATCATCAAGATCACAACTTTGGTTCTGCTACTGTGTTGCAGTTGGCATTGGTGACAGACGATGTCATGAACTAAGCAGAGTTTTCTTTTCTTAGTGCTAAGGCATAAGGATTTTCAAAAAGTTCTGGTGCTGAAGCCATCAGGAAAAAGTCCTCTGATGATATTTGCAAATTAGAGGTGGAAGTGGGAAATCTGGCAATTTACTCTAAAATGTTAAAATTGCAACCTGTTGTGCTTCACTTTCCAAATGCTGATCAGAGTATGCACAGTTTATTCAGTTTGTCTTGATGATGACTTCTGTTGAGATAGAGGTATAATATGAATCCTGATAGCCACAAATCACCTAGCACTCCTAGAAAAATCATCCAGGAAGCAGTCAATCTTTTCAGTAAAGAATTGTGTATTTACTTACCAAGTGGTTTACAGGCCTTCTGGTTCCGTTAGTTCGTAGCCTAAAAATCATGGGAAATCACTGACAGAATCATACTGCTGTTCTTTAATGATCACTGTGAATTAATAAATGTTTCAACAAAAACAACAAGGCAAGAAGAATGGAGCATATCTATAACATCTTTTAATTTCACAAGCTTTGCTCTATTACGACTGAAAAAATGAAATATAGAAGGAATGGTCAAATCATCCAACTTCAAGCATATGACTTAAATAGCTACAATGTTTCATAATCTGTTATTCTGTGTAGCTTCTGTAGTTACGAGAGGTTATCTAGGAATTTGTCAAGACCATCTCCCATTTCTATTCAAACTGTGCTTCTAAAGCAGCTTAAATAATCCAGTCCAGGTGGCATATTGCTGCCCCTTCCTCTTCCTTCAGCTAGCGATATCACTTGTAATGAATTAGTTCCAGGAGCTGCTTGCTTGAAAACTAACCAAGAGTTTTGGACTTTTGACGTAGAAGACATTGTCTACTGCAGGGGAGAGTTTTGCAGACTTCAATTTGGCAAGGAAACTGCGATTTGGCTCATAAAGGGAAAAGTATTGCTAAGCATAATTAAAAATGACAGTATGTTAAGACTGAGAGCACTAAAGAAAACACTGGAATTTACTCTCTGGTCACGAAAGTTGCTCGGGGGAGTCTTGTTCTTTGAATGCTGTTTTGAATTACCAAATAATTTTTCATAGCTTTCTCTATCATGTTATACATTCAAGTTCATCACTTAAGTTCTGAGAAAGAGCTGTAAATTCTACTGGTTTCCTCCTGCAGATTGTATGATTAAAAGATTCTCACATTACTGGTGCTCCTCACTTATGAACCTTTTTGGCATCTCAATTCAAGATTCATTGCTGCTTTTAATGTTACTCTTAACAAATTCATGGTGCATTAATGTAACTGTGCTATCAGGATTGGTCTTGTACATGTTGCATCCTCTTTAAAAGAGAAGCAGGGAGAGTGCATAGGAGAAAATGGAAAACATCTCATTTGTCATCTGAATAAGAATATGTTCTTCCTACCCAAAGAATCAATATTTTAGAATGCAAGGAGCACTATGTTTTGCTGTCTTGATGCCTATTAGGAGCTCATAAGTTTTATAAACCTGTACTCCAGAAAAGAATTCCATAGTGGATTTGCATTTGTAGGTGTGAGGAACGTGGGTCTGCTATGGAGATGTTAGAATGTATTTATAAATTAGGAGTGAGATCCTGCTTCATAACACTGTAAAAATTTTCATTTTGAAACCCAGTGAACCTTATTTTACTGGTGTCAACTGATTTTTTTTTTTTTTTTTTTTTTTTTTCCTGTTTGATTATCTTCATTTCTTATGTGGCTGGTTCTGCGGTCCTGGGATCGTGACTTGATAAACTCTGAATTATTCACAAAGTTCATGCAGATCATGTATTTTTACTGCTGGGTGGTTGGCCCACTGCAAATACCTCTCAAACATGAACAGGGAAGAGTCTAGATCTAGTTCATAAGAGTGCTGTCAAATTGCAAAGAGACTAGATCCTTGTTTACACTGTTGAGATTGGCCAAAGAAATAGCCAGGAATTGCCTAGCTGCGATGGGTTGTTTCTCCTCTGTGTTGGCCAACCATACAGATGCATTTTACCTAGCTGTAAGATGNCTTATCGCCCTCTACAACTACCTGAAAGGAGGTTGTAGTGAGGTGGGGGTTGGCCTCTTCTCCCTGGTAACAAGCGATAGGACCAGGGGGAATGGTCTAAAGTTGCGCCAGGGCAGGTTTAGGTTAGACATTAGGAAAAATTTCTTCACGGAAAGGGTTGTCAGGCACTGGAATGGGCTGCCCAGGGAGGTGGTTGAGTCCCCGTCCCTGGACGTATTTAAAAGAAGGATAGATAAGGTACTTGAGGACATGGTTTAGTGGTTATGGGATGGCAAGGTTAGGTTAGTGGTTGGACTTGATGATCTTAAAGGTCTTTTCCAACCGAGATGATTCTATGATTCTATGATTCTATGGTGATGACTGTTATCTTCCCTATGTGGTTTATTAGTTGCTAATTGTTTAGTAGAAACCTTTGCCAATTACAGCCTTGTCAAGTTTCCAATGGGACTAGCAGAACTTTTTCATTCGCCTTAATGATATCAACATAGCTAATTTTGTGCCAGTTCCATTAAATTCAGTGGATCCTGCTTCACTCACTGATACTGAGTGTATGATTTGTCCTATTCACTGAGAATCATACAACTCTTTCATAATTATACTAAGCCAGGGAGCTTGAAACCTATCCTTTTTACTTTTTTTCCACTGATGATGCCTATCTCTACTTTTTGTTATGATCAGAGTCTATTCAAAACAAGCAAAAACCAACTTGGTAAAATGTGTGTTAAAGGCAAAATAGAGATAGTTCTGAGGATGAGACTTCTTAGGTGGCTGAGAGGTACTGCCAGAATTAATTTATCTTCCATTACTATTTGAGATCAGGTTATATAGCAGAAGTACCCAGTACTTTTGTCTATGTAGTTATGAAGACTCATTTGCATTGCTGCTTGTCTTCATATGAAATAGATACATATGAAATCACATGAATCCATAGATAGAGGAGCTGTTCTTATGCTAGACAAGCACTGCTTTTTCTCAATAAATTATGCTTAAGATAAAAAGCAAGTAGAAAATCTAACTACTGCCTCTGTGTATCTAGTATAGTTGCTATCTGGAAGCTGTGCTTTGACACAGAGCACATGGCAGTGTGTGGGACTGGGGAGCTCCAAGGTCTCATAGGATAATAAAGACAAGGTGTATGCCTCTGAAGGCTCGGGCTAATACATTACTAGCTGGGCTTAGATTGACAGCATTACTTTTTTGAAGAGATAGAATTGAATGTTGTTTGCATCATGTGAGACAGTGTTAGTACTAGCTTTATTTTTTTACCATTGAGAGGTAGTTTTCCAAATTCATGTTGGTGCTGTTTATATGTAGCTATTGCTGTTGTTTTTATTGACGTCATTAATTTTAATAAACCCAAACAACACAAGTAGGTTATTACTGTCATAAATCCAAGTGCAAATGACCTTAAATTTTTAAAGATTTGTGTAAAGGAGTGTCAAGTAATACATCTCCTTTGTAATGGTGACTAGATAAATCTGACAGGTGAATGTTAATGTTCACTCAGTCCTTCAGAATAGATATTCCAATGGTGAGAGTTCAGGCTCATTAAAAGCCTAACAGGTTACTACACAAATACACATTGAAATTATGGTAAATGCAAGGTAGTTCAACTAAACATGCGATTTACTGCAATCCGAGGGCATACAAATAGCATGATTTCATTGATGTTTTTTTAAATTAAATAGCTACAGAATTGGATTGTATGGCTGCTCTTCACTTAAGACATTAGGCCAGCTTACATGCAGTGACTCAGAAGCGACAGCTCTGGGTCCCTAAGCAGGAGCAGTTGAGAGCCCTCTGTCACCTGTGAGAGCCTGTATGCAATGCAGTAACCTCCTTGTGTCTGCAGGGCATGCCTCTAAGAATTGTCATCAGTGACATCACCCTTTGGTGCAGATTTTGAGCGATCAACTGCAGTAAAATTTCTTTCGTCCTCCTTCTCCAGGAATGCATTGCCTTGCTATGGAAGGTGTAGGCTGTGTTGTACAGTGGGCACTGTTGGCCAGGGCGCCATGTGGACCTGGGACTCCATGGGGTAACACGGCCCAGAGGGGGCTCCCCATGGGGGCTGTCAGGGCTGCCAGGGCCCATCCCACCACCCCAGCCAGGGAGAAGGGCAGCTGAGGGGCAGCCTTGGTGCCAGATGTTGGGCCACTGGTGGCACCGGCTCAGTGGGATGATAGGGCAGGGCTGCAGGGAGCTGGAGACTGTCCCTGCTGTGGCATTGCTGGGGCAGGGACTGATGGCCCTGGGAGCTGACATGGTGTCCTGAGCAGTGAGCAGGTGGGGGGAGCCCTGGAGGGCGCTGGTCAGGACCTGCAAGGCCAGTGAATGTCTTCAGAGCCTTGCTACCACCCATTGCTATAGGGGTATTTCCTTAGTGCTGTGTGTACGGCCATCTGTTACATCCCTTGAAGCTGTTGAACTTGAAAGAAAATACAAGTGGTGGACATTCAGTATTAATGTTTTGTCTTATAAGTGAATACATTAGTAATTCAAGCAGGCAATGTGTCTTACAACAGTAAAGCCCCGAAATGCAGTCCTGGAGTGTTTAGCCAGCATTGTTCTCCAGGAAAGGTGTACCAAGAACACGAGAGCAGCTGTACTGCTCAGGCTGAACACCCAGCCAGCCTGGTGTCCCATCTCTGACAGGAGCCTGGCAAAGAGGAAAGAAAACAGATGTAATCGTTGTAATCTCCAGTACTGGAGTTCATATCTGTCTTTACTAGCTCCCAGTCTTTTCTACATTCATGACAAAAATCCAAATAAACCCATTTTCAAATCGACGTAAGCCTCTAGCATCTATGGTGTCCCATGGCAAAGGGTTCTACAGCTTAAAAATGTCTTGTGTGGAAGAGTACATTTTTTTGTTCATTTTGAACTTGCCAACGTAATTAATTTAATGCCCTCTAATGTTTTTATTAGAAGAGACAGTGAATAACTGTTTGTTAGTCATATTTTCCATGCCGCTTATGAATTTATAGTTCTGTCACATTCCTTCCTTAGTCATATCTTTTTCCAAGATGAAGACTACCAGTTTACTTAATCTTTCTTTATACAAAAACATTGCAGACTTTGATTGTCCTTCTTACCTTTTTCCATACCTTTTCCAGTTGTTCTTTGATTTTTGAAATGACTGGGCCAGAACTGCATGTGGCTTTCATGTTGTGGGTACACAAATGTATAAATATTCACAATGTAAAGAAATTTTCTTTGGTGTTCTGTTCCCTTTCTAGTAATTCAGTTTGCCTCTGAACTCCAAACACTATGTTGATCTTTCCATAAGGTTATGTACAATAGCAATTATATTGCTCATAGATGGTAATACTTAGTTTAAAAATAATTTTGAGGCATATAAAGTCAGAAATGTCATGTGCACTTGTGTACTGTGTTATGTGCAGCTATACCACTTTCTAGTATCATCCAGTCCCTCAACATCAGTAGGTCTTACTGCCATTTCTTGCCTTTGTCTGCCTTTTTTACCGATCTGTGACTAACTTTGTGTCATCAGCTAGCTCTCTGCCCACTAGGATAAATTTTGTCATGTAACTAAGAAAATGAACAATGAAAGCAGTAATGAACGTTTATTCAAAGTGCACTTGCTAATTGTGGGGATGGAAAACTTTAGTAAATTGTTACTGTATTAGATTCTTCAATGATGTGATTTTTACAGATTATTTCTGATAATTTTTTGGTTTTGGTTTTTTGTTTGGTTTTTTTTTTTTTTTTTAAAGACAAAAGGGATTTAGCTGAGTACCACTTCTTTAATGTTTAGCATAACTGTTGTCTTACAATCTTCACATCTACCTGAATTAAAAATATTTTCTTCTTCCCTTTAACAAACTCCCTAAATCTCCATGCACTGTTTTGGACTGAGATTAAGAATAGAAATTACAACATTTGGAGGGGTTGGGGCCAGGAGGCTATAATGAAAGAGGGAATTCCTCTGTGGTTGTGGTATGCTAAGTCTCTGTGCTACCTTTGTGTATCTGCAATGGATTTATTAACTAAGTCTATCTGAAATATTAATAAAATTCAAATGTGACTGGTGGTTTAAGAAGACTTTTCCAGCAGAGGGAGGACTCAGTGTAACATTCAAAGAGGAGATAAAACTCTCTGTACCTTCATAAACAAAGTCAGGGAAGAATACTTCAGGTAGAAGAAGGGAGGGAGGTCTTCCTGGCAGTCAGCATGTAGTGTTTTACTGTTGGACTGGTATTTTGGAAGGAGGTGTCACAGTTACATAGATTTTTATATGTTATTATAGGTGGAATAAGCCATAATAAGAGCCATAATAAGCAATTTGCCATGTTCATGGGCTGGGACAAGCTGAAACTATTGAAAGTTTCTGAGTGTGTATTGAAAATGAAGACAATCTCAAATAGTAGATGGAAACTGCTTCTGCTGCTTCGTCTGTTTTTGGCACCCTCCCGTATTCTCAGTGGACTTCAGTGTTGTTTTCTGACACTTCTGACAGCAGTCAAAAGACTTTTGTAGAACATACTGAAGCCTCCCTGGCTTTTTGAGTGAAGGTGTTGGGGTGTGCTACAAAGTCTAAATGCATCTTTGTTCTCTAGGGCTAAGACATCTTTTTCACAGATGAGACGGGAACTTGCTGAAATTGAGGGAGAATCAGTGAGTGGTAGCAAAAAGATAATATCACAGAAGAAAAAGCAAAATCTACTGTCACTGTTATATGAAAAGATTGGGTTTTATTCCTTGGGTAAACCAGAAACTTAGATGAAAAAGGGGGGAAAAAATGATAAAAGGAATTTGAGCATAGCTTCGTTATGGAAGGGGTTTCTGAATATCAGATGCACCATGACAGCAATTTTTTCTTCATTATGCTCTCTGTTCCAACATCAAGGCCACGGAGGGTGAGCACAAGTACTGTAGTTACTATGACAGCACTGGAGCACTCGCCCTGGGTGGCATTATGGATACAAACATGACTCTTTAGGTCTCTTGCTAGATTTGCCTTTGAGTCCATGTATCATTTTCAGGGCAATTCAGCATCAAATACCAGTAATATTTCTGTGATATTTGTGTTTTCACATTTCTAAAAGTAGTTCTTTAAATTCCTCTTATTACTCTATTTGGTGAGCTCCAAATCTAGTCTTCCTTTTCTGTCCTCCTTCATCCCATAGGTCTGCCTCATTCTAGTCCATAGAGCTTTCTTCTGTCAAAGGCTGAAAAATGCAGTTTAGATCCTGTAATATTACATTAACAGAACCGCATTCCTGATTTTTTTGGTTGTGCATGTACCTTGGAGAAATAATAAAGATTAAAAAAAAAAAAAAAATTCTTAGCAGCACTGGCTGTTACAGACAGCCCACTATCTGCCAGCTCTGTTTTAATCACCTCGTGCAACATGCCAAGATTGCTGTTGAGAAAAGTGGCCTTAAACAACTTCTGCAACCTCATCATCCTCCTGCCTTTTGAATGCTGTCATCTAGTGAGCAGTAATTCCTTTTGATGGCGTTGTTGTTGCCCTGTAGCCATTCCAACTCTCAGAATAAAGATGGGGCAGGGCCATTCCCTTCCCCTGTCTTCCCACAGCCTAGTGGCCTAGTTTGCCTATGTATTAGGTATGCTCCATGAAGTAGGTCTGCTACCTACCTTTATGGGCAACCCAGCAGAGGGATGACAACATAGAGCCTGGAGACAAGAGGAGATAAGGCTTGCTTTTCAAAAAGGATACTATCCAAACCATTAGTTACAACATTTTAAACAACTGTTAGGTCACATGCTGTGTTCTGCCCTGTGCTTATCTAAGGTAAACTAGGTAGAAGATGACAGCAAAACTTTTTTAACTGCTTTTTGGTTTTGCTTTTTGCCTTTTTTTTTTTNNTTTTTTTTTTTTTTTTTTTTTTTTTAACTTTCAGATCATTTCTTCTTTCTCTCAAACTTCTTTTAGATCTTCGTTTCAGTCAGGAGGTTTGCCTGGGTACTTTCTTTCAGCTTTCTATGGGAAGAGTTGTGATTGTCTGGCAGAGAGCAGTGTTGGAAAATTCTTGCATTGAGCCAAAAAACTTCAGAGATGCTTTTTGTCAAAGAATCATTTACAGTCTCCGAGCCCATTCTTATATGGTCAGATAAATTGCCAAAGTTGCCATCTACAAAGTAATTTGCACAGCTACAAAACATTAGAAAGGGAATATATTAATTTCCGCAGACATAGCAAATAGATTGAATGTCCTTGGAGGGATGGCTGGATAAGTGCAAGCATATTTATTGAATTTATAAATTGCTAGGTATTTTCCTTCAGTTTAAACTATTGTGGTTTAGATGGAAACTAATAATTTTTCCCCTCATGTTTAAAAACAAAGTTTCTATGCTTCTCGGGCAAAACTGTTGAACTTTATAGTATTTTTTTTGCGAAGTATCTCAGTTTGTTACAAAATTATTAGTACGTAGTTGAGATAGCAAGCTCAGTTTGTTTCCAGTACGCCTGTTTTTTAATGTAAGAATGAAGTTGAAAGCCATGCAAGAAACAGATATATCAGAATGATGTTTATTTAAACATTTTCATCTTTGCTAAATACCTTTGTAGAAGTTGTTCAGCCATGCAGGAGCTAAGAACAAGGGCCAAATTCTGTTCATGTTTATATTAATGCAAATTTTGAAGAAAGTCAATGAACTTGGTAAGGTTATTTTAGCAGTATGTATATGGTAATACAACACAGTTACAAGCAGAAAAAGAAGTTACTGTCATGCTGTATTGATCAGGTTGTTCACTTTTTCTCAGTAAACAGCCCAGCAGCTGAGCACAAAACTAATTTTGAGAAACAAATCCAGCCTTGCAGTCCTAGCAGACAAAGCGAGATGTCTTGCCATTTGGGGTTTCCCCTAGAGGAGCGTAATTGTCATGAGAGGGACAAAAGCTAGAACTGTTGCATGTTGTTCAAGGCCTTTAAAGAATGGCACAGAAGAAAGGGAGAAAGTAAGTTATAAATCTGTCAAAAAGTCTTAGCAACAAAGGACAATCAAACTTCCATCTCTTCTTGGTAATACGTTATAAGGTAATATGTGAATATTTAATAAGGTGCCAGGTGCTTTGAATCATCTATTAAATTTTGATCAAGACTTTTGTATTCAAAGTATAAATCAAGCTGATGACTTTACACCATATCTGATGTATTGATAGCGTTTCTTTATATATTTAGCATAATCTCAAAATGAGATCAAGAGGTTTGTCTAGCAGAGAACTGTGTGAAACAGGAGAACTGCTAGAGCTATGAGGTTGCTACCTGGCTGTACATTCTGAACACGGCAAAATGAATGTGGTAGATTATAGCCGCATTTTTATGTCCCTGGCAAAATCTGAATTTGAGCTCAGTGAAGTGAATGAGTTTTGGCTTAGGTGTTAATCTAATTATGCCTTTAGTTCCACAGGGAGCTGGAGTTTTCATAGCCAGACAGAATGAACTGAAGAAAAGGCAAAGGTTTTAAACAATGAAGAGCATATTGTCCCTGAAAAAGGTTGTTTTGAACGAGTGACTTTTATGAGATTATAGTCTGCATTTTAATGTCCCTTGAAAGAAAAAGGGTACAGTTTTATGATTTGAAAGAAATTTAGCACATTTATATTCAAAATGGATTTTTGGCTTTTACAAAAACAATTATACAGGCTTTCTGAAGATTGAGTTAAGCCTTGTTCCTTTTAAAGACATTGGCAAAATGTTATTATACACAATGGCTTTTTCAAAGTCAATAGGAAATTCAATACAAAAGAAAGGTGAGGAGTAGAGAAAGGCATGAGCAGATGGAAAGTTTGCCATCACTATGAAAATAAGGAACATGAGAAATGGCATAGGAGATCATGGCTTGTACCATGATTTAAATCTGCATTGGGAGTGTGCTAGCGAGCTTGCCGGCTCTTTAGTGGATAGGGATAGCATTTTAGAGCCACCCTCTCCCCAGCAACTCGTTACTAAACAGTAACAAGTGTGGTTCATTTGGTAAGCTTACTGCAAAGCATTTGTCATTTTGAGTGATGTAACATCTTGGTGTGTTCATGGACATTTATATCTATCATGCATGCATGTATCTTTAGCTCAAAGCTGCAATGAAATGTTATCCTTTGCTATATATTGAGATACATATTACAAACATTTCTGCTGTACATTTGGAAAGGTAGGTTTGAGTGGGGTCTGTGCATCTTCCCCATATCTTTCCATTTTAGGAAAACGTAACTTTGACCCTGGGTCTTTAAACTTTCTGTGTTGCTGAAATTCTGTAGGATGTGGTCTGGAGAGCACTGATGACCTACAAAAATTATGGCATATGATCTGTAGCTGACCCACTGAACTGTATTACATCTATTACTGTTTAGTTCACTTTTATTGCAATTTTAATTACTTTGATAAATAGGTGTGGGATTCTATTACAGCTCTTAAGGTCTGGCAGCATTTCAGTGACCCAGAAAGTTTGGGAACTACTATTCGATGCTTTTGATATACAGTGGCATTTGCCAAGAAATAAACTTTGTAGGTCGTATATATGTATACGTGCATATTTCTTACAAATGTCAGCAAAGATATCAATTAATTTGGTTGTCTACCATTAATTCATTCAGTGCATGTCAATCAACAAATTTAAACTTTTTTTTAGTTTGTGGACCAATGCTTTCTATAACTATTTTTGTTTAAATATCTTAATAGATTAATACGGGAGTAAATACCTTCAATTTTAAAATAAAATTTACCTATACATGCAGTATCAATCAGCTGATAGTTGAGCATATACACAGCATTTCATATAGCTTCTGGACTGTCTTGTCTTGTTCTGATATTGTATATTATCTCGGAAAGACAGAATCAAAATAGGTTTTTTTGAATGTACTCTGAAAGAAGCACAGGCATAGTGTATCTATACTACTGGACTTTTTATTAATTTTCTTTACAAATAGCTAGGAAACTAAGAAAAGCAAGCCAGTTGCCATTAGGCTTACATATGGTATACAGAGGGTTTGTTATTTGTGAGTAGTAGAGTATCCATGTGCATTGCTTAAAGTTATACTTGTTAAAATGGTATACTTTTGCTTTCTGAATGTATAATAAATTTTACTTGAATTTAATTTATTTTTTGCTAGAATACACAATAAACACGTTGTTTTTTTTATTCATGTGAAATAAATTTCAGCCTTAAGCAATGCATACAAAAATTATTTAGACTCTAAGCTTGTTTTCATAAGTGCAGCATGCATGTGTTTTACAGCTATTGCTTTCAGGAGAAAACTTAAACTGCAAATTAATATAATATGACAGTGTAAGATCTACATATCTCAAATTACTTCCAAAATGCTTGCAATTATTAAGCAGTTTGCTACCTTCTGAGAAATGGGCAAACTTAAGTATTTTGAAACCCCTGGAACCTTATTAAACGAAAATTTCTGACAGTGTGGCAGATGAAATGTGCGTGACTGTGGGTTTTTTACAGAACTTTAGAAAATGGCCACTTTTTTGAGAGAGAGCTTCTAATAAGTTATTGTTATTTTCACTTTGAGCATAAGCCTCTCATCCTGAGACTGAGATTTCCCAGAGAAACCTCTCTGCCTTTCTAGATGTTTTTGCTGTGTTAGGGCCTTGATGTTTAGCTGAAAACTTAAGCTGTGCTTTATTTTGCAATTTAAAAAGGACTTGTAAGGTATTGTGAGCGCAAACCTCGTGCCCAAAACAATTTTCCTCAGTCAATAGTCTGCCATAAGAGGCTTTTATTCCAAATAATTTAGTTTCTTTTCCTTCAAAGAGAGTATTCCCAATTAAGTTTGTTGTCAGAAAAGTAAAAA
>VXBL01007193.1:597735-628048 GCA_013400195.1 Aramus guarauna
TTTTTGGCATTGTCGAATTGTAATACTCTCTTATATTATGCTGAAGACTGAGTCAGTATACCATGTTGAGAAGTCAGGGCCCAATTTCGGGAAAACAGCACATGAACACTTAAATGTATTCAGGCTTTTCGCTCCTCTTATGCCAATTCTGGTCAATGAAATGCATTAGAGGTTAGTTGGTCATGTGCTGGAAACCCTTTTTTCTTACAGAGCTCATAGTCTGAATGTTAATAGCTTTCTGTAATATAGCACTTTGTGTGGAGGAGGTTCAGATAAGTAACCCCTAGAGCCTTGGATTTCTTCCAAAGTAGTTTATTGGTTTTCTATTTATAGCAACGTGCCTGTCCACGTCTTATACGCCTGACCTGTTGGATCAAACGTTTGTTCTGTGAGCAGTAAAACCAACGCAGATGCTTTGCTCAGGGCCCACAACCCATCTGTATACCATGGTGGCAGTGATTACTCCCCTCCTTGTCTCCATGAGGCTGCATGGTGCTGAGCTCTGTGGGTGCTGGAAGGCAAAACTTTGGACCACCTTTCCCTGGGTAAAGGCACTCATTTGGGTCTTTCTCAGCCAAGTGTACCAATGTACTGGATTTTGTGAAAGTTCTGAGATAATTCCATTTTTATAAATCTTTCAAATACAGATTCAAAAGAAACTGCTGGGCGGTGTGACTTCAAGTGCCTTGCTGCTTGGAAAACACTGACATTAAAGAATGTTGTTTGGAGAATTAACTATTGATTCTATTCTTTCTGTGGTAACTATCAAACTAACTATTTATTGTTGATTTTTTTTCTAAACTGTCTCCATACAGTCTTGAAAGGTGAACAAAATGTGCCAACTTGAAGTATAGGGTAAAGTTTATTTTTGCCTTGTGTGCAGTACAAACATTATACCAGGATGCAGAGATGTAAGTCAACACAACAATGTGACAGGATTGATTCATGTTCAGGTTGTACTCTGTTATAACTCCCAGGTCCTTCTGTGGCAAAAGCAGACTATTTAAGAGTGTAGAAAATATATTCTACTGCTCAGACCTGTGGCATGTCTAGTCCTGTACTGTGTGTCTAACAGTGACAGCAGCACATCCCCCATCATCTCTGTTAGAGGGCACATCCCTGCCTGTTTTCTCTAGCATCTGCTCTGGACATGTTTTCAAAGGCTTTGTCTAATCTCTTTTTAAACCTGCTGCTGCTGTTTGCTTTCACAGCCTCCCGTGGCAACAAATTCCAGACACTCAATATCCACTTCATTAAAAAGTACTTTATCTTTTTGAAACTTAACTCCTACAAGTTCCAATAAACATCCCCTATTTCTGGTATTGTGATACTTGGTGCATAATAATTTTGCCTTCACTATACCTGATGCTCTTGTGATGATTTTGTATCCCTTGGTCATATTTCTTCTTCTCTCCAAACTACAGTCTCCTACCCTTTTTTGGTCTGTCTTCCTAAAGCATCTGCTCCAGCCTCTTAATCATTCTGATTATGCTTTTTCCTAATGGTTTCTCAGTTCCTGTATCTGTGCAACTGATTGCTCCTACCTGCTGGTAGCTCTTTTCTCTTCCTTAATTGAATTTTAACCTGTTTTTTCCAACATACCCGCTAAATTGTCAAGAACACTTTGAAATTTTAATCTAGTCTTCCAGTGTGCTTTCAATTTGCGCTGCTTTTGTTTTGATTGAAAACTTAATAAGCGCATTTCATTTCTAGTCCATAATTTAGATTGTTAATGAAGACATGAACAAAAACAGATACGCAGCAGAATCCTCTGAATCTCTTCTAAAACGTCCTCCCATTTTTTCAATGAGTATGTTATTCCAACCAGCTTTATACCTCTCCTATAATAATCTGGACATAGTTTCTGTGGTTTATAAGACAGTTTTTTATTAAAGATTGAAGTATATGTTGTTTTCAGCTTCTCCAGCAGGATAACAGGGCTCATGACTAAGAAAGATGGAAATAAAAATTGATTGATGTGAATTTTTTTTTGACAAAATTTCTTATCTTCTAGGTGTTTACTTACTCTCATTTTAAAACTTGTTCATGTATTTTCTAGAGATTGAAGTTTAAATAAGTAGTTTGTCATTTCCCAACTTCTATTGCCTGCCCACCTTTTTTTCTTAAATATGGGTAACACTTTTGCTTTTTCCAGTCTTTTGATACTTCACTCACACTTTCAAGTTTTCAGAGGTAAGTGCTGAAAGTTCTCTGTTATTCTCAGCTAGTATCTCATATATCCAAGGATGAAGCTCACTAGGTCCAGCCAATTTGAAAATATTTATCTTAGCACTGTTGGATTAGTTCCTTCCTATTTTTGTTAAATAGGAACTTAAGTGTTGATTGGTATTAATCATACTAGCTGGGAGATTTAAGGCTGCAATGAAGATTATTACTGTATACGGATTCCAGATTAATGGAAAACAGTTTTTATAGTAATGTTTTTCTCTAGTAAACACACATAATGATTCTAAGAAACAAGGTTAATCCAAGAATGATTGCTAATTCTTGAAGTCCAGTTCCTTGCCATCTTTGGTAAATGTACTGTAGCACACCATAAAACCCCACTCCTAAGCAGAATTTTAAGAGCTGTTGAACAGGTTACTAGTGTTGAAGATGAGTGCTTTTGTTCTCTCACTGGTGATAAGACGTGTTGCAGGAAAGAGCAGACTACTGATGTGACGGAAGATGTGAAAACCGACCTCTTACAGTCAGTGGTTCTGACAAGGAGATATGAACTCTGTATTAGTATGCTGTATAAATATTACCTCTATTTTTTAAATAGATATTAAAATAAAGCACTAGTTCAAAGCCATGATAAGTTTTGTTGTTATGTGCTCAGTTTTCTCAGTAGATGCAGCATTGCAATTTCATGGCTCCTGTTTGGGGAGAGAAAGACATTTTAGTACTGTATTGAGGGAAAAGTAAAATCCTGATTAAATTTAGTGTGTTACAGAGGTATACCTATTGTTTGTGAAGAAACTGAAAGCTTTATGGGCCATTGAAGTGTTCTTAACAGCTTTTGAGGAACAGGAGCGCAGTAAAGACGGAGGCCTCTTCTTACTCTCATTTTAAATTCTGTCTGGGTAGCACAGGTTTTGATGCAACCTTAACTGACACAGATTATCCTTCTTCTTAATAATAAAAAAACAGCTAGGGTCCTTCTAGGATGAAATTCTAGTTTGACTAGTGCTGCGCTGCATACCCTTCACGCAGCTTTTGCTCTTTTTCTCAGTCTCTACCTAGGGGTGTAACAGCATGAAAAATACCACGATTTGTTTTAGTAAATGCAATATTTTGGTAGATTTGTTTTAACGTAGGTATTGTTTAAGCTAGCTGAGGCAGGTGAAAGAAATGCATTTTACTCATGAAGTGGAAAATAGCAGCATTTTTGATAGTCCTTATTCCTGCAGGAGTTTCATTCCCAATCTTCCATAAGCTCTGAAGAAATCTTTCTGTATGCAACAGAATTTCTGATCTTACAATAGGCAGATCTCCACACTGTTAGAGTGAATCTCTCAGCCATTATTATCCTCTGACAGGTCCAGTCAAGCTAGTAGGTGCTCTGGACCCAGGCCTCTTAGCATCTCTAGTCGTCTTCAAATATGTAAGAGACTGGAGCTGGAAAGAATGAAATACTCTGTTCCCCATTTTCAACAGGTATGAGAAGGAAAAAAAATAATATTGCAATATAAGAGACTTAAGTAAGGCATCAATAAGGTAATAATAATGTGTGGGATGGGTTGCCTAAAGAGACTAGAATCTCTTTCAACTGCAGGTTTTTAGGTACAGGTTAGACAAATACCTGTTAGAAGTAAAATTTGTATAAATTAACCATGTATATGGACAGATGGACTACATAAGCTTTTAGAGGTCCCTCCCTACCTCGTGGTCCGTAATTAAGTTTTGAATATTGAAAGATTAAACACAGAGGAGTTTTAGGCATTTACCAAAAGGAGCAGGAGGATAGGTCTGACAAGCTCTGAGGGATCCCAGTTGCCAAGGGGATACAAACAGCAGAGCATCAAGAAAACAGTCTTCCCAAGCCCACCAACGCAAGAGTCTCAAGATCAAATTTAACCGATTCCTTCTAGTCCATCTATGGTGTGAGCTCTTCTATTGTAAATTCTTTCAAGAAGCCTGCTATTAATCACACGTGCACACACATAACACATAGGCACGCATGGATGCGATCACAGAACAGTGACATGGTCTGTTCTAATCTATTTTAATGAGAAAAAGTCTATTAGAAAATTGCCCACAGTATGGTGTTAGTGTGTGAAAATTAATATTTATTACCGTTGTCAAAAGAAAGGCTTGGAAGCCTTGTTTGGTGCCAGTAGCTATTTTTTATTTTTTGTTTTCTAATATAAACATTAGTTTGAATCTAAGCAATATTCAGATATTCATTTCTAATGTAATATACAGATTTAAAAGCAATCAAACAATCACTGCTCAGTAGGAGTAATTTCAAGATGAGCTGTAAAAGCAATGAAAATCCTCCTTACTAGCTGTATAAATTTTTTTAAATGGTCTTTACCTGATTCTTCAGATCTGTGACTAAAAATATAGATTTAGGAGAATTGCAGACTTGGAATTTTTGCTTTTTTAATTTAATATTTTGTGCTGTCTGTAGTTCAAAGAAAAAATACTATTGTCTCAGTTTGATAAGTTTTTTCTTTTCTGTATGTGGATTTACAAGGTCCCCCTACACTATTTACTGTTAAGCTGGTACTTAAGAAAAAGTGAAATAACTAATCCATCATAATTGTCAAAGATGAATGCATAATATAAAGGATCTGTGTCAACAAGAGCAGTAAATTAGATCTATGCAGTTCTGTCTTTATTTTAGTGCTGGTAGAATAGCAGTGGTCTTACTAGTGGTGCTAACTTTGTGCTGCTCATAGTGAGCAGCAATCAGTCAAACTGTGGAGCTTGACAAGCTGTACACATGCAGAACTGAGAGAACAGGGATTTAAACTTTATACAAAGTTCAACTACAACACAGAAGTCAAGAAGCTTTGAATATGTTCCCTAAATTTATGTGGACTGGGAATTAAAGCTAGATTAGGAGGATCCAGTCAGATTTATTTTGGCCTCCCCTTTCCATCTTCCTTGAACATAACTGCCTAGAAATTGTTTCCGTAAAATTTCCTGGTACTGAAGGAACATAAGGCATCCGTGGCACCTGTCGGTTTGTTGGGGTTTTTTTTCCCTCCTTGCGATACCATATCAGTTTTGATACATTGTAGGTTTTATATAGCTTTTGGCCTTTAAATTTTAAGCTGGTTAAAAGCTTTCTAGGGCTATTTTATGATTTATGACATGTGTGATAGAGGTTCTGTGGACTCTTTTAGATGAAACCTCTCCTGCTGCCTCCATGTGTGCTGGCCCAGCCTTGAAAGCTGTCATGGTTCCTGCTGGTCCAATGACCCTGCAGCTCTCTATAGCTGTTTTGCTGCCTGCATGCCAGCGTAGCAAGATGATTGGAGTTATTCCCTGGAACAAAGGCACGAAGTCGTTTATGCTGTATGGTAGTTACGGTGCTTGTTGCTACAAATTTGCCCAGAATATGGACTCAGAACTGTTCCCAGTGATTAGAATGGCTGCAGTTATCCTGGTTTGGGAGGAAAGAGAATGCCGGTGTTGTAAACCGTGCTGGGTCACATCCCCTACTCTTGGGAGCTAAAGAACGAGCCCTGGCTCTGTTTGGCTTGCTGATAAGGGAGTAGTTTTGCTATCTTGCTGCCATGGTGATACACTCAGCACTTGGAAGAAGCTGCATCAAACAGTTTCAGCAAATCTGCTTACAGAACTGTAAAAAAACTGCATGAGACAGTGGTCATCTTGGCGAGAGTGTGAGCCATCCTGATGAAGAAATGGCATAAATCAGTCCCCCAGATCTGAATTCCTCTTTATCTTTGGCACTTCTTAGTTTTTCTTGTCAGTAGTATGAGGCAATGCTTTAACACTTTTCTCTAAAGTCCTACTGTGAGGCTGACTGCAGCCTTAGTTCTGGACACCAAAATGCAGTCATTTCTAATTCTTTTCATACTTTGCCATGATTATACCTAGCAGCAGGGAAAAAAAAGGTCCAAATGTTATTTGTTTCAGAAGTAGGCTTTGTTAATAATTGGAGAAGATTTTCTTATGCTGCATTCTTGTAAAATTTTAGGTAATGTATTAGCACAGATTTAAACATATATTTGAAATGTATAAAAATGTCTAATATGCATTATACTTAAAATATGCATATAACCTAAGTGGGATATTCAGTGTTACTCTTAGGTAAAAGGATACGTTTCTCACCAAGTTTCAGAAAAGTTGTTCCTGTTTGTGTGAAGAAGTTGTTTGCTGTGGTTTGGATTTCTATATACTAAAATAAAATACTTGTAGCTAATTTGTTCTGAAATGCATGAGCTTGTTTTTTCTGGAATGTGCACTAGTTTAGAACTTTTGGAAGCTTATTAAAAAAAAAAAAAAAAAAAAAAAAAAGCCAGGCCTTTTCTTTATGCATACAGGAAAACATTCGTATTACTCTGAAACTTACTACATCTTAAATGAAATGTCATTAACAATGGAAATACTATGAAGTTGGTTTTCAGCTGCAAGCATGATGTTTCCTCCTTTCCCAAACACTTTTCTCACTTTCCCATATACTTTCCAACTTTCTTATTCCTTTATAAAGGGGTTTTGGGTGGTTTTTTTTTGGTGCAAATTTTCTTCAGTAGAAAAATACACATTATACTTGTTTGAACATTTGGTTTCAGAATAAAATATATTTTACATTCATGCAGCTATGTAAATTACATGTCAGGAGATTGTCTTTAGGAGGTTTACACAGTTGTATCTGGTTTAGCACTGCAGGATTTCATATTGTAGAATAAGTTAATGCTCTGCCATGTTTTAATATTTAATCTGAGATGCGGAGCCAATCATATTGAGCAAGAGTCTCTCATTGTTTCTTGAATCCCATCTATCATCTGTAAATTTCTTTTCCTTACATTATGAGTACTGTGGGGCAAGGACTTGCCAGTGTCACAGTTGCTGTGACAATCATAGTAACAATGTCAGTTACATTGTATAGTAATAAAAAGAAATGACTTTGCTCTTCAGTGTTCTTGCAATGACATGTTTTATTTCAGCCAAACACAACAAAACTCTCAAGACTTTTGAGTGCCATCCTAAGTGTGTCCTTTATCTGTGAGGCACAATCAGAAAATATGGAGTTAATGTAAGAATCATTATTTTAATGCATAATGCTTTCCTTGTGGTACAAACAGAAAACAGTTTAAATTATGAATATTATTTGTGACTTGAATTATTTAACAATGTCTGAGAGATTTAAAATACATCTCAAGGTGATACCTGAAGGACAGTTTTGAGAGTGGGGGTTTTTTATCCTGAGATGTGTTTCATGTTGACAGCTATGGCAGTAAGATCTTCAAAGAATTGTAGATCTTATGTAAAAGTTTTAGAGTCTCAGGTCATTGACTAGAATGTGCTCACACCATTAAAACTTTTTTAATCTTAATCTCTTTCAGTCCCAGCAAAGATGCATTGTGATCTTTGCACTGGTATGCTGCTTTGCAATTCTGGTTGCACTGATATTTTCGGCAGTGGATATTATGGGAGAAGATGAGGATGGACTCTCAGAAAAGAACTGTCAAAATAACTGTCGGTAAGAGGTAACAAACAAAACTTCTCTTTTGGGGTGGACAAGAACATATATGTGTTATAATGGCATGTAGTAGTTACCATAGTCCTGTGGAATAACTGGGAAGACTGGGTAACAGAGGAAGAAAGGGTTTCTTCTTTTGAATTTCTGGGTTTGGAGGTTAGTTTGTCAAACTAAAGCACACTTTTTGAAGTTAATTTTGGTGGTATGTTTTGAGCAAGACCCCTGTGTTAGTTAAATTATTTTGAAAGCCTGAGTCAAAGCCCATTAAATTTCAGTAAATGAGTACTAAGGTGGCTCACATAGTTCCTAATTCTGTCATGTCTTTCTTTCATCAAGAGCTTTTTTTCTTTCTTCAGGAAGGTCACTGATCACTTTTGACCTAAGACTGCTTGTTCCTTTTATATAGGGAGACCTTTTGTATATTCTCGTTTATTCCAACTACCCTAGCAGACTCAGCAGCTTGCCTAGGAACTGTAAAGAAAATTAGTCATATGGTCAGCAAGGCCAGAGTATTGACTATGTTGGATTAAGGTTTGCCTTGGACACCTGCCATGGTTGTGTATATCTTTTAACTATAGATTTAAGTAGGCAATTAGATGTTTTGGGCCTTTCTTTTCCACACTGTGAATAACATTCTGCTGCTCTTCACTGTCAGGTTCCTCCATGAATCTGTTCATCAGTGATGATCAATGCTTTCTCTGCATGGTGTTGTCGAAGGTCCTCTGTCCACCAGTAAAGCTGATTTAACAAACATTTGCAGACTTCATTCACAATTGTATTCTGCTTTTTTTTGAATGTTTTAAGGTGTACAGAGCACTCTCTCTGATTCATTTTGTTACAAACCCAGTCATCCTTAAATAACTTCTTGGAAATCCATTCTATTCTGATCAGGGAATTGCTGGAGTGGGAATGGGCCCCTTGGCATCCTCCAGCCTGTTCCCCTGCTTAGAGCAGGGGCAGCTACGGCAAGTTGCTCAGGGGCGTGCACAGTTGGGCTTTGCACAGCTCCAAGGGTGAACTCCACAGCCTTCCTGGGCAACTCCCTGGTAACAAGCGATAGGACCAGGGGGAATGGTCTTAAGTTGCGCCAGGGCAGGTTTAGGTTAGACATTAGGAAAAATTTCTTCACAGAAAGGGTTGTCAGGCACTGGAATGGGCTGCCCAGGGAGGTGGTTGAGTCCCCGTCCCTGGACGTATTTAAAAGAAGGATAGATGAGGTACTTGAGGACATGGTTTAGTGGTTGTGGGATGGCAAGGTTAGGTTAGTGGTTGGACTTGATGATCTTAAAGGTCTTTTCCAACCGAGATGATTCTATGATTCTAACTCGTTCCACTGTTTGTACAGAATCTACCCAGCTATCAATAGCTAAGAATATTCTGAAAAGTAAATATCAATTATCTCAATTCAGTGTAATCTAATTAAAAATTAATGTTTGTTTGAGCCTTTTCTTCTTATTTCTGCTGCTGTTTGTTGGTTTTGTGTGAAAACTCTTTGGGAACAATGCCTTTCTATGCTGCACCTGTCACAGTGCGGTCAGAAGCAATTCACAATCCAACCAATGGGATTATATTTTTGCAATTATAGTTTTGTTTTGGTTTGGTTTTTTTTCAATATTTTTTACATTCTGTTTAAAAAGGGGGGAGTGGGAAAGGAGATTCTTTAAATTTGCAGCTCCTTTCAGATAGGACATACCTGTAGCACCAGGTAGCTTTGTTCTGAAACCCACCACCCTTCTGGCACTTTTTCCCCAGCATTGTTTTGTTTCTGTAAAATGGCTTGACCCTAATCTGTTCGCTTTCTTGTATGCCTACTGTTCTGGGCAGCCTTCTAATATCTTGTCTGAATTTTCTAGAGTTCAGCTAGCTTTCCTTTCCCCGTCAGGGTCTTAAGTATTCTTCACTGTGAGTTGTTGCCTTCTAAAATTTTTAAAGATACTGCATGTGTCACCTCTACACCCACTATCTTCATGTGTGAATCGTTGACAGAACTAGGTCAGATGAGGGGAAAGTCTTTCTGCTCATTGGCTACAATGTGCTGCACACAACTTCAGTACATGCAACAACTACTGCACCACGTTTTCCTCTTAGTTGTATCAACTAATGGCTCCCATTTTGTTCTGGGTAGCTGCGTAGGCCTAGCCAAGGAAGAACTTAATCTTTGTCACTTTGTGTTCTTCAAATGGAGAAAGATTCAGAGTGGGAGCGATGTACAATTCTATGGAAAAATGTGGTATTATTTTTTCCATGTGTAAGAGATTAATTGCTTTTGTCTCTTTGTATGGGTTACACCAATCTGCCTTTCCAAAGGACACTCACCTTTGCTCAGCTTTTTGTTGGTCGGCGTGCGTCACTCTTGTCTCTCCTGGACTGTGTTAGAGGAGCCTGGGAGTAAATCCAGCACATTTGGCTTTAAACATAAGAGTCAATGAAATTGCTCTGCTTTTACAGTGATAAAAGTGATCTCAGACCCCCGCTCTATTTTAAGGTGCCTTTCACAGAGTGATTCAAGTGCGTGATCTAGCTACGAATGCCTGAACCAGAAGGCACATCAATGTTGTGTGTATAAACTGCCTAAACCATTTCTAATAACAGTATCCAAGTGCTGGCAGCTGTTACCTGCTAACATTGAATCCTTCTCTACATGATGAAATTGGGCTCCTTTATGTGTTAAATATATTGCAGACTTAACCGAAGTGCTGTAAGATCAATTGCTGCCTGTGGCATATATTTAGTACTTGGGGTAAGCACTTTTAATAAGTAAGACAAGAATTCTTGAATTCTTATATTTCTGCTGTGTGAGTACTTTCACTGAAATTCAGGAACAGGCGCTTATGTTTGCAGGATGTGCTGAGACAGAATGGTAATAGATGGTCCTTTTTTTTTTTAGATGAAATAATTGTTAAATGCAAGTTTACATATATGATCCTAGAATTTTGTTTTTAATCAAATTTTGAAGAGGTTTGATGAGAAAGGATGCTATTGGCTTGAGAGGAACTTCACTGATGATTTGTTAAAGGCTTTCATATTCTGAAAATCGATTTAATTTCTGTCTATTTTAAAGGAAAATATGTCTGAAATAGAGCTGTGATCTAGAATAGTTCTTTGGCTTGAAATTTTTGGTGCTCGTGCCAAAAAATAGCAAGTGAGAATTTTTAAAAAAGAGAGAGGGAAAAAGAAAGTAAAAGGAAGACATTTTTGGAAGTATAGAGCTTTTTGTAGCCTGAGAGAGGAATCACTGATGTATGTTGTAAGCAGTATTTTCTAGTAAAGCCTACATCTATTTTTGTTGTTGTGATTGTATTGTTGTCCATGAATACAAATGCAGCCTTTCTGATCTGCTTGTTGTAATTCAACATGAGGTTCCTCTTCTGTTAATCATTCCTTAAACTCTTATTACGTAAGGAATGCTTACTGCATATGTTGCCAAAAAGCCCTTCTTCTTTCCTGATGTTTTTATTTCTCTTGGGGGCTTTGTAACAAAAACAAGTCAGGGAAGTGGAAAAGCAGGCTTTTCTGCATGCCTTTACTGATTGCTGAAGGGATTGTTGCCACCCATCTGAAAGGGTGTATAGGAAATGGCACTTTTTGAAGAAATTAAAATATATTTGAAACTAAAATTATGAATTATGCAGTCTTTGAGCTTCTTGCTGAAAAACTCTGCCTATGGTTGAGAACTGAAATGCATCTTGCCTTACAGGTCATTTGTGACTGCCACAATGTGAAGTCAGGTTGCTGCGGGAGGCAAACCATTTCCCATTTGGTTTGTAACACAGATAGAGGAACTTGATATTCAATAATACTGGGTTGAATATTTAAGAGGAACTTGAATATTTGAAATTTAACTAAGAAATTACTGCAGTTAATTTTTTGTTTTGTTTTGTTTTTGGACATGAAGACACAAAAACTTAATTTCTTTTAGCCTGTTTTTGCATGTTGTAATCAAAAAAATACAAATAAATCATTTAAAAGAAATTATAACCTTGTCCTAATATTTGAGGACAAATATTAGGGCACATAAATGTACTTATCAGATTAATTACCAACCATCACTGTAAAAAATACTGTATCTTCTACTGATACATATATTGCAATTCAACTAAAGACCTGGGGGGAGAGATGGCGGAAGGCCTGTAACATTTATCAGGCAGGTAAATTCCGGCTTCAGAATTGAAATTAGAATCTGAACTCTACTGACTGGAAAACCATATTGGTTTAGATGAAATAATGCTTTTTGTATTTATTTACACTGTCCCATATAATCTTCATACTATGAATTATATGTGGATATACTGGCTGTCTGACAGTAGATTTTTTTATTTTATTTTTTTACAGCTGGACCAGGTCTGTTTAGAGGCAGCTCTTCGCTTCAGAGAGTTCTGTACACTCTTGGCTTTGTTCCGCAAAATTTGATTTCAGAATGCTGGACTTAAAAAATACAAATGGATTTTGACCCTGCCATATTAAAAGGAATATCAACTGATTGACATTTAAGGAATTAAAAAAGTAGTAATGACTCTAAAAAGTTGAGATTTTGCAGTTTGTGCTTTCTATGGGATACAAATACTTCTCTTGAGACATCCACATTAATGTTGTTAGGCAGCTCTGATGGATGAGGCTGGTTAAGAGGATATGCTTAGCAGTCTGGGAACTTTGCCTATCTTACTGTGGGTCCATTAGACACTGCATCTATAAAATTAGATTATTGTAATTTGAAAATAGTACTTTTTAATGGCTGATCTATTGTGAATAAATCTTGGCTAACCTCTGACGTAACGTTAGTCAAGACTTACTTGGCTTTGTTGAAACTGGCTGGTAAAATCTGAAAATGGCAATCTGGGAAACAGAAGAAATTACAACTATTAAGAGATGGTCTCTGTTACCCAAAGTGTTTGAACTAAGATAATTTTGATTTATTGCCAGTAATTTCAGCTCTTCAGCATGCCTATTCTCCTCCTTGATGCTGCTGATAGTCATTCTAGGGTTCCTACAGAGATTGCATATGCCCTTAGTTATCCTTGTCACACCATCTTTCCCAATATCCATTGAAGCAGTAGTAGCAGCTGGCATAGCTCCTGCCACTGGCTGTGGGTTTGGCCCCATCTCTTGAGGGGCTAAGGAACAGCAAGGTGGAGAAGAAAGCAATGGGAGCTACTTTCCATCGTTCCTAAGTTTAGACTGTAGTAAAACTGTTGTCATAATGATTTTTTTTTTGCAATTTTTGCCTTTCTTTGATGATAATTGGAGGATTTTCTTGTTTTGCATGTGCGTTCAAGGTGGATTCTGTCTTGCATTCTGTTCCAGTTACACCCTTTTGCTATTTTAATAATTTGCCTTGTCTTCAGAGTAATATATAATGAAGACATTTGTTCTTTTGCATTTGGATTTGTATTGGAGGAGTTTGCTTTTCTGTATGACATGAGCGGCAAAGCTATTTAGCTCACCTGGTTACTGTAGGGAGGCTTTGACCAATTCTGTCCTATAGCAAGTAGGTGGTGATACTTGGGCAGTGTTTGTATTTGCTTTGGAAATTGTTTGGATTGTTTTGGATAAGGGTTTGCATCCTCCTTAATTTCAGTATCCTGCAGGGGAGCTGAATCTTCCTGTTGAAACACTAAGCTTTACATCTCAACAGTACCCTGCAGCACTGAGTTCCAGAGATTAAAACTAGTTGTATATAGTAATTATTTATATTGATCAGTTATTACATATTGGGTGCATTGCTTTCATTAGATGTTTCTGTATTCTTGGGTTGTGAGAGAGGGCTCAAAATTGGAGCCCACAATTGACATTTTTCTATAGCTTTATAAATCTTTTCTTCAACTCCTCTCTGCTATTTCACCACATAGGGTTTTGCAGCACTATTAACTAAGTATACTGGAGCACACGCTTACATTGGTTTGCCTTGGAAGTGCTTTGCCCCTGGCTGATTGTGGGGGAGATTTTTCTCTGCGCTGTGTGGGTTCTGAACATAGCAAGGTTTATATTGACTGATTTCTATTTAATAAACAAACTATGACAGGCATAATAATTACATGTCTACACAGAACAAGATGCTCAGATTTTGAAAGCAAGCCTGTTAAAGAGCAACTGAAGATTTCTATTTACAAAACACGCCACTTTGCATAAAAATGCCTCCTGTCAACAGGATGACCATGTGCCTCTTGTTTTGGGGTGATGGAGCGAGTGAGCTATAAAAGCACTTAATTTTTAAGACGATCTTGAGCTATGAAACCACTAAATTTTTATGATCCATATTTGCAGTCATTTTTATTTTTTGCATCGAAAGAAGGAATACCCTTACAATTGAAGTTTCTATGGCTTGACACTGCAAAAAGCTGGTGGACCTACTGCAAAGGCATTCAATATCCTGAGTCAGGGAGGGAAATCAGTTATTCAACAAACTTGCACAGTGGGAAGCTCCACCTTTCCTACCTTTTATTTTTCACTTTTAAAAATGTATTTCCAGGGAAAAGATACTATATTAACAGTTCCTCAGTATCTGTACAGAGTAAGATATTTTTTTCCTCTTTTGACAAAAAGAGGGTCAATTTTGTTTGTTTTCATGTACTTTCAGCTATAAAGAATGTCTTGACAAATTAAAAAGGGAATGCCAAAACTCATGATCTGTTTAGATCTTATTCTGTTTGCATTACTGCCAGTAGATATTTCATCATTAATTGCATCGTATGAATAGATCTGGGCTTCAACTTGTTTTGTCCAAATGCACAAACCATTCTTTTTCTCCTACTCCTTTGTTCAGTTAAATCTAATGGTTTCTTCTGGAGTTTAGGACAGAGTGCTTCAGGAGTCTCCTTAAGGCAGCTTTTCCTGTCATGTTAAGCATTGTTTAGGATGCAATACAGACATTGACATATATTTTATTCTTGGAATTTATATATTTAAGTATGTGTTCATTTCTCCTTTCATGAATTTGGAACATTTTCTCTGATGTGAATTCACAACCTTAATAGAAATCAAATTCCAATTACTTTAAGATTTCTGAGTAATGTAGGTGGGATAAAGGAAAAAAGTCATGCGCTAGAGTAGCCTTTCTCCTGTGTAGTCTGCTGGGGTTTCTCTATGATGAAATTTTTTTTTTTTCTTTTTAACCTAATGTGTTCAGAAAATTCAAATTACTTCATCCCAGCAGGACTCATAAAATTCCCAAGGTCATTTTCTATACCAGATTGTAAGCCTGTTCTAAACAGAGTTATTAAATCTAAAATTACTGGTCATTCTCCTGATCTTGAAGACTGATTTGCAACATTTTGGAGAGGTTTTTATTCTGCCTGGTGAGAATAGTGATATAACTTAATAAAGATCCCTGATAAATCATTCTTCCTTTCCTCTGTGAGAAAGGCATTAAAAGTGGCTAAAATTTCTAGTAGAATCTGTCTGAATTCATGCTCCTTTTCAGGGTGACTTGTTCATTCAGCCAGGGCTGACTTTGCATCAGATCCTAGCAAGCATCTGCTCCAGTGACACCATTTATTTTTAATTGCTTCTCCACCCTCAGAGCAGTGTGTAAAAAAGGTACTTATTATCTTGTCAGCTTACAGTAGATGTGTTGAGTTCTGTGTCTAATCCTACAATGGTACTGTGAGTATCCTCTCAGCTAGCCTGGTTTGGTAGTCCTCATGTGTACAGCTGTAACATGCTAGAAGCTGCCTTTGGTGACCTGCTGAGTACATGGCTGGGTCTGTCTCCCAGAGCACCAGGGCAGTGCCCAGTTATGAAAAAGCAGTTACAGTGCCCAGTGAAGCTTAAGCATTATGCCAGAGCTGTTGGTACTTTTTGGCTGGGTGAGCTGGAACTAACTCATTTTCAGCCACATGCAGCATACTTTGCCACTGAGGTTGTAGTCAAACAGCAGCAGTTCTTGGTGTCAATGCCCTGCTGGGAGGCTTAAGGAGAATTAATGGCTGGGGTTTGTTAGGACTAGGTTGGGTTTTTTTCAGATGCTCTGTACGTGTTTCAATAAGAAGTTGTGGCAGCCCCCTCCCTGGAAGTGTTCAAAGGCGGGTTGGATGGGGCTTTTGGGCAACCTGGTCTAGTGGAGGGTGTCCCTGCCCATGGCAGGGGGGTTGGAACTAGGTGATCTTTATTTAATGTCCATTCCAACCCAAACCATTCTATGATTCTATGATATACTTGCATGAAATGTTCAGGATTGTCTTTGTAAATCTGAAGATTTTCCTCCTGATTTGTTTTCCTCATATTAACACATGGGTCCTGATATTGGTGGAGCTAAAGGAACATCTCTTGTCCCTCATACAGTCTCTCTATGTCCACATCTCTCTAGTTAGTCAGAGCATCACTGTGTGAGCGTAATGCTTTGGACAAGTACTCTTGTATGTTGGGCAGCTGACTATCTCAGTCTATGACTTTTGCTAATCAGGAAAGAAAGTTTGCTTCCTTTATTTAACTTACCCACATCCAATTGCCTTGACCAAGAGGAAAAAATGCATTGGAGGACTTGGTCCATTTCATTACCATTACTATGCTTTCATGTTATGTTCTAGATTATATCCATAATGAATTTGCTTCCTGTCAACCTGGGGGGGGAAACAGAAAAATAATGCACCAATACCAGCCTTGGCATCTGTCACATGAAATTCCTTATATATCTTCTATTCTCTATTTAGTGACCAGTCTTTCCAAATAAGACTATTGCAAAATTATTATAAAGCTCAAAGGGAGTTTTCATGACTGACAGCATCATAATTTGGTACATTTAAATCTAGTTTCTTCACATACTAAGTGTTGAAATGGCTCTTCTAAGAGCCATCAGTGATTTGCATGCCTTCTGATGTAAGGGGGAGGATTAATTCTGCCTCAGACTAAACTTCTGATGGATATTTATTGGCACATTCGAAGTGTTTGCTTTGACTTTCTACTGTTTTTTCTAGATCTGCCTGGATCTCTTGGAATAAATAGATTGTACTTATATGTATGAGAACAGATGATAACCTGATATTTTTTGTCAATTTGGCAGGCAGATAGCCAATTGATCTTCACTGATCTCCCAAAATATTCCTTTAAAAACCCTGTTGGGAAAATAAATTGAGTTTCTAGTTTCCTTTGTTGTCATTTATTAAATACCTTCTCAAGTCAGCTGGATTGGAGTCAGTCTCTAAAATAATAAATTTTAGAGTTCAGCTTCTACTGGCTGAGTATTGGAGAAAAATGCAGTTTTACCAGTAGCTTAGCAAAACATGAATATGCATAAGCTTCATAACTAATCACAAAACTTTAAAGAAAGAATGAATGTGCCACCAGCATGAGGAGGGTAGCCACCATTTGTTTTTTTGTTCACTTTTGAAACTACTAGTCCCTTTTTTTGCCCATTTTTCAGTCACTTGTATCAGCTTGGCAGTGTGTGTTTTGCAGTTCATTACAAATTCTGGTGGAGAGCAGACAAATAGTTTCATGAAGGTTCTAGAGGATGCTCGGGATCTAATAGAAGTGTCTTCTCAAGCATGAAGCCAGCACTACTGGGATGGTGACAGTCTCCAGGAGGTGCCCAATCTAGTGTGCTTTATAGATGTCTTTGAGCCACCTTAAAGATATCCTAAACATCTTCCAGATTTGAGCAAAGACAGGCTGCCACAGCCTGGAGCCAGTCTATCACTATAGCAACTTTTGGGAATGGCCTAGGGAAAGCAGTACGGATGTAACCTCTGTATGATGTCAGACAAACTATTATTCTTTCCAGTGATTCATCTGTGCCTGAAAAGAGTTGTCCAGGATGGACGGGGAAGGAGAACGCTGTGAAAAGAGTGAGGTGCTCAAAGTTGCTCTTGAAAAGAGTCATACAAATATCTAGGATGAGCAGCCAAGTGACTCAGTGTCAGAGACACTGCCCTGGGCATGTACATGTGGTAGTGCTCCAGCTTGAAGTGGACTTCTAACACTTGAGGATATTTTGGTGTTTTCAGGGCCTTTTTGAGAGTCAGGATATTGCTGTTAAAATATGCTCTATAGAGCTCTCTGTATAGAGTAATTCGCAATAACTCAGTTAATGCTTTCTACTAATATCTGAAAGAGTGAGGGCTTTTTTTCTTTATTTTGGTTTTGTTTGTTTGTTCGTTGGGGGTTTGTTTTGTTTTTACTTTAAGTGCATCAGACTAAAACATTCTTTTAGGAGGAATATAAATACTACTTTATCAAGCTATGTAGCTTGTGTCTGTTTTGGAAAGATGCGCTCTTCATCTTGGCCAGAAATTTACCCATCAATTTTCCTTTGTTTGTTTGTTTGTTTAATTCCCCCCCTTGCCCCTCCCTGCCCCCCCACCTCCAGTTTCAACCTAGATGCAACAAGTTTTAACTGACACAATTTTAACCAGATGCAATTCTAAGTGGACTAAACTTAATAACCCTTTCTTTTAAATAAACACACACACACACACACACAAACAAACAAAAAAAACACCCCAAAAAAAAAACCAACTCAAAACCCAGAAATACAAATAGATACCTAAAAGCAATAGACAATAGTCAAACTTATCTCAGTGCTCCTAAGGTGTCCTGGAACATTTCCATAGAATCTTGCCTCTCTAATTTGAGTGCTGGCAATGTCCTTTGGGAATGGATACTTCAAGTACTTTATTCATTTCATCTGTGGATTTTTATTACCATTGCTACCTTGACTATATCTGCTGAATTTGCAGTGCTGATTTCAAATAGTTGCTGACTAAAGGTTTTACCTTGAATTTTCCTTCATTGTTTTGCAAAGTAGTTCTGTTTGCTCTTGTCGGGGAGGAAGGGCATTAATTAAGCTTAAGGGATTGTTGGATTGTGTAAATGTCAGCATCATAGAATAACCTTTTGTTCTTATTCTGGGGAAGACAGCTCTTACGTAGAAGATTCTCATTAAACTATTGTTAAAACCATAAAATCATATTTATTTAGGAGAAAAATAGTATTTTGATTCTTGACTGGTTTCTACAACTGCAAGCTAACACATTTATCCATCCCAAGTCATACCAAGGTAATAAGGGCCTTTTAGAAAGATGCATAAGCCAAGAGAAAAGAAGGTAGCAATTATATTCCCATTTATTGTGTATTGATATATGCTTATTCTGTCCAAATTAAAGTTGCTATTTACAGTTACAAAATGTTCATACAAGAAGGTTGGGGGTTGTGTGGAAGGAAATAAAAAGGGAATGTATATTTTGTCATTAACAAAAAACCCAAACCAAACCAAAAAAACAAACAACAACAAACAAACAAAAAAGAACCAAAACAAAACCCACCCTACATGTCCTTGTAATATTTACTTGCAATATTTAGGCTTTTTTAAAAAAGGGGGTTTTTTATGAACTTACATGTTCACAAGCTGAATGTAGAAACAAAACAAAAACGTCTTACCTAGTAATTCATATATATGCTAGTGTCTGTCTATATAATATTTGTTGATCTTTGAGAGGCTTAATAAAGTTGATATGATAGGATATTTTGCAGTGGAATACAGATGAGTGAACAGTCAATGGGATACTGCTTAGAAGAGCTGAACAGCCATAACCTAGCTGATGAGGGGCCTGTGTGGCTGCTATGCAGCTTTGTACAGAACTCTGTACAGAACCTCAGCTGTTAAATTTTAGATAATTTGAAAATCAAGGTACTGGTATTTACCCAAGTGGCTGAAATTCTTTCCAGTGGCTAAACAGGTACCGAGTCAGTGCTTTATATGTTAAGTTGGGAAGTCTGAGCTCCTGATTCCTGGCTGATGCGTATTGAGGATGTTCCCTGCAGTATGCATACCGTAACATGTAAGAGGGAAAATTGCAGATTTAAATTTAAAAATACAATGTCAACACCAACAACAGCAGCTGGATTGCCTCATGCATGACAGGGGCAAGAATGGCTTCACCTAAGAAGGGCAGTATTGTCCAAGTTGTGTGCACTTTATGGTCCTCAACTCTGCTGGAAAGAAAACAACTGCCTGCCACGGACTGGAGTGCAGAGCTTCTCCAGCTGCCCTTTAGGTATATTGCCTGGAGTGACTCCCAGGGAACAGGCACTTGATGTGGGGGAAACTGGTGTGTGTTACTGTATTTGGAAGACTTTTTTTTCTAATAACATTTATAGATAGTGAATGTTGAAAAGACTAGCTCAGAATTAAGAAGTATAACAAATAAACTGTTAAGAAAACAAACTCAGTAGGAAATTTTTTGTGTATAAATTGTGAATATAGTAGTACTGTGGCAACAAACTGCAATGGAGATATTCAGAAGAGAAATAAAAACAAGCCCAACCTTTCCATCTTTTTGGTGTGGGGGCAGAAATCTAATGGGCAAAAAGTGGTTAAATAAAAACAAAATTGGCCGGTCTTTTCTCAAAGATAGGAAGAAAATGAGAGGAAAAAAATAGCACTTTTAGTAACTAAAATTGAGGTTTAAAAAAAGTTTCTGATAGTGCCATTGTCCTTTCATGTCTGGAGATTAAGCTGGAGCTTTGAAATACATAGACAAGGCAATTGTGTGGGGTTTTTGATAAGCATATCCTGTAGATCTTCAATTACAGTATGGTAGTGAACAGAGAAAACTAAATGACGTAGTGTCTCTCGGTTAATGGTATATATGGCATCTGAGATAATAAACAGCAATGCCAGAAAAATTTCATATTCTAAATTCAACAGAATTGGGTCACTGTTTCTTTTTCCTGTAGGAGCTTTGTAATATGTACCTCATCATTCTTCATTTCAATTCACCTCTTATCCTCAGGATCCTCATGTTTCATACTTTACCCTTCAATGTAGCATCGAGCTGTCCGCAATGTGATAATGTGAGCTACAGATCTGCTCTTCACAAGGGTGAGGTTTTAATTTTTTAAGGCACTGAGTGATGTAACACCTAGATGGTAGGAAGAGGACAGAGACACTGTGGTTGTGTAGCACAGGCAGGACACAGGCAAGCACTAATGGATGGAATATCATTCTTCTCATTAATTCCAAATCTGAAAAGCAAGAAGTATTCAAGAAGTTTCAGTGTGAGTGTGAATGCTTTGAATAATGAATGGTGGTATGTTAAATTGCTAATACTTTATCTACAAAGTCTGACATGAAGTAGTTGGTGTATTTGTAAGTGTTACTACTCTGTGCACTTAGTTTTCTCTTGCCTTGCACTCTGATAAGATTTTGTCATGCAGTAAAGATGTTTCCTTATAGCTTTCTTATTTTTACAGGTTTAGGGTTTTTTCTTTCCTTTCCTTCCCCTTGACAGACATCTGTAACTTTCTTTTTCTTCTCTCTTTCCTTACTTGTCATTTAGGTTTGGCTTTGTGAGGTTCTGACAGTGTGCTTGCACTTCCCTTGGGCTTTTCCTTAGAGGCATTTTTGTGGTCTTCCCTTAACCCCCAGTGGCTTAGGAAGTGGCATAAACTCCATTCTTTGGAGCATTTTCTGACTCCCTCCTACACATATGCATGTACGCTACCTAGATGAACTATTTGCAGTCTATATTCAGATACAGAGAGTGTCTCAGATACATCCGTGTTGGCTACAGCGCCGCAAATATCAAAGAAATCCACAGGTTTATGTATTAGTATAACTAAGAGAAGAATTTGACTAATCAGTTAAGAAATGTTTTGGTGTAATTATTAAAGACTGTGTCATAAGATAGTTAATCCAGTGAATATGCTGATGTGATCTCAGTTTTATTAGGCTTGAAATCAAAATACTTAAAATATTCTACTCCTGTGAAGGATTATTTCTTTTTCTGGCTGCAATCAGTAGACTTTAATAGGGTGCACTGGAACAGAGAGGCAGGCTCTTTTTGGGTTGGCCAAGGGATGTCTTTCGGGGTGGGGGAAATATGTAGGGTTAGTGTGTAGCCAAGAGACACTATGGAGGAGTGCTCCTCTGCTTTTAGCAGAGGGGAAAGTGCATTTAACTCCTTACTTGAACTTGGATTCCTGGACCTAATTCACCCTTTGAAACTGGATGTCCAAGTGCTGGATGACTCCTCTGAGGAACAGCAGCTCATGGTATTGTGGTCCTCTTATGCCAGACACCTCCACTTTGAAGCGCTTATAGAGACTGCATGCGCTGACTAGCTCCCGGCGTTACTGCTACCTCTCACCCCCTGCCCGTACTTGTACATTAGGTAATATCCTTTGAAGAGGCACCTGAAGTCAGACACACTGCTGTCCTTACCTCCGGGTGGACACCAAGGACATGGTGTGTGGTTCTCTGATTGTGCTCTCGCTTGCTTTCTCAAACTGCATGCAGTAGTTACAGCATAGAGATCTGTGACTTAAACCCTGTGTACCAGGTACAGCTTACAGGAGTTGAGGTTGCAATTAGCTGTACTTTCACTCTTTCATGAGTTCTTACAGAAAGCTGCTGCTTTTGTTAAGATCAAGCAAACAGATAAGGATGCTAATGTTCCTTGTTATGCAGAGTTCATAGATCACGAAGGGCCTTTGTTTTGCCGTACTCATTGGAGGTGAAAGCTGCTGTTTGAATTTTCTGTGGAGTGTAAAGACTGGTTGGGTCATCTGGTTTCTCCTGCGTCAACACCCTCAGGCACTTGTATCCCAGCAGTCTGCCATAAGAATCCGCTGACCGTCTCTCAATTCTCCCTGCACAGCTGCAAAACCCATTAGAATGTTTTAGTGCTGACAGGCAGAAATGTTGTAAAAATGCAAATTTTCTTCTGCTGAATGGCAAGATGCCAAGAAATGCCTTTTAAAACATTTCACTGCTGAATAAGGGTTTAGGGGAGTTGATACAGCTGGAATGCAGATTTTTAAGCAATGGGAGAGAAGCTTATACCATCGGTAACATCACTAGTATTTTGATTCTTTAGTCACTTCAGGACTTTCGCACAGAGTGTTTCCTTTCTTTACTTCCTCTTTTTTTTTTTTTTTTTTTTAAACAGAAAATAATGGGCTAAGAGGTGGTGTTGTGCTCTGCTGGTGCACAAAGGAAGGACTGCTTTGTAGGCTCCCAAATGGCACTGTCTGTCTTCACCTGCCTAAATACTAAACTTAGAAGCTCTATAGAAAAGCACGGGATAGAAGGGTCAGCTTTCATTCAGCAGATATTTTAACTTCTTGTGCACACTGATGCTCTGAAGAGCTGTGGACAGCTGAAATGCACAGGGTCACACCCTTGACTGTCAGTGGAGTACTGAGCTGGAGAGATGGTTTTGTTTTTTCTTAAAAAGCAAGAAGATTTAATTGAAAATAATGGTGTTTTCTGTTACGAAAGAAATAGATGGTGAGTGCTGTGGCCAGATTTTGGAACAGGCTGCGACCTTTGATCAGAAAATTTGAAAATTACTTTGCTTTCATCTCTCAGCTGCGATAATGGAGTGGCCACATGACAGTTGATATTCAAGACTGTTTCGCAGGATGTAACTTTCTTCCCTTAACCAAAGACTGAAAAAAAGGGAGGAGTTGATTATATTTCTACTTTTTCCTACTGTAATAATGTACTTTCTTTATCAATAATGCAATAATTTCATCCTGTGTTAGTTGTCCTTTGCCCTATATGGGCTGCTCAGGCACAATATGCATGATGCGTTCTCTGAAGTGTGGTCACCTATATTGAACTGCTGTATTTGTGCTGCTGTAGTTCATCTTAGCTTTCAGTTTTATATCAGATGAAACATAACGAGGACAGGAAGGATTAACCCTTTGCAGTTCAGCAAGTTACTTTCTCTGAGGATTTTCACTACCATCTTCAGAATGTTTTACACAAGTATAAATGATAAACCAAAAGAATGTGTGTTTTCCAGGTAGTTTCTTATAACATTACTGAAGCACATACTGAACATTGCTTGATTCAGCAGTACCAAGAAATGGTAGCTTTTTGTAGTAAAGTTTCTGTAGTGATGTCAACAGTATACAAGTGTGGAATTAGTACATATACTACAATATTGTCTAATTTTAGTCTGAGCAGCCAGGAAAGGGGCACACAAATGTATTTAAAGATTCTCACCACTTAGTCTGAGAAAAATCTGGGTTGCACAGAGCTGTCTGCTGTGTTCAATGCAATGTGTGAAAGCCCCATTAGTAAGAGCAAAATGTAAAGAAGGCAGCAGAAATCATACCCTCCCACAGGGGAATGAAGCCTAAAAATTTCAGCGGGACATTTAATGCTGTTTGAGAGGCGCTGTGGCTGTGGCGCAAATGTACCTTATAGGTGTGCACAAATTACAAAAGGGCAGGTTTGCATTTGAGACCTCAGCAACCATGGACTTTACTTTTTAGTAATCCTGTGGTAATCAAAGGCCTGTCAGCTGGATAATCTGTCTCTGTACTGAACTTGTTGATCCTCAAGCTATATCTGAGAAAACATACTGCAAGATAAAGTTGTTATCAGTGGAGATGATTGAAGATTAGTTAGCTATATTATGGTGTTAAAGTTGTATTTATTATCTTAATTATTGCCCTGATATATTCGTGGAATACGTGTGTTATAATAAAAAATACATTTTTCTAAGTTTGCCACTTGCCCTGGTTATATTAACCTAGTATGCTATTAGGTAACTAACCCACATGTAGCAATTCTAAGAAAGATTTAGTTGTAGATTCTTTACTGAAAACTTAGATTTTAATTGTTTCTATTATGTCTTTCATCTGGAAATAAGCTGGAACTGTCATATCTAGACATGACAAATTCTGATTTTGTTGTTCCTAGTTATAACTAAGATGAATTTATTTGAAAAATACACTAAAGATAATAAAAGTTTTGAATCAAGTTCATAAATTTATGCACAAACAGTAAAAAGTTAGCTTTTCATTTCTTTGGGAGGTACATAGAGGTGGTGTTTAATCAGATGAAAGAGTAAACACCCATTTTCTAAATTCTACCTTTTATTTAAAACTAGCTTATTTCTTATTGGAAGGAGGCGGTCTTCATAACGATCAGTTCTTTGCTGCATCTTCTCTCTCCCTTTCCTTTGCTCTCCGGTTCTGGCAATCTATCATGATGATGGTATGCAATTCTTTTTTCCCTCTTCCATTTTTCAGCTAATAAGAATTCATTGAACTCATGCTGTTACTAATAACGTGGCAATGAAGAGGGACATTTGTTTGACATATTAATTCAAGCTTAATGGACTCCCTATGCCTCTCACCATCTAGCAAGGCAAGAATGCTGATTGGCCTTTTATTAATAGTGACTGTAGTGCAGGACAGTCTTCCTAGACATTAATGACAGGTTAGGAGTAGAAGATAGCTGGAGTTATAGGGAAAAACAACTAACCTTTGGCTATTTTTCCTCAATCCCTATAAAATGTTCTATTTTTATCTGTGTTCAAGGTCAAAAGTAGTAGCAAAACTTTGAGTTCCCCATCCATGACTATTTTTTTTTCTTATGAGTTCGTGTTGTAAATATAATAGCACTATTCAGTACCAATGTTTTAGAAAGATAATGCATGCTAGAAGGTTATCACATTGCATGCGCAGTGGCCAGCCTTGAAATTGTTTGTGCAGAATACCTGATTGCATGAGAAGAAAATTGCCCATCTCTACATCAGAAAGAGGAAAAGATAAAGAAAGGATCTTTGCTTATTTTCTGAGGAGCATATTTCCAGCAGTTTTTTTTTTTAAATCCATGAAGATTCTTTTCTGTTGCTTAAGTAGTTGCAAGTTAATAGTTTTAAAGGCAAAGCACTGCCAACCCCACTCTGGCTTGGTGTGATGTTGGCCCTGTATTGGTATTGGATGTAAATGGAAAGACTAGTAATTAACAAGAGTAAAGCCTGGAATACCTGAATTTTCTATCACATTATGAAGTAAAACAATCATCATTGGTTTTGTCCCTCTTGGACCTTTTAATTTTACTGTCAGGCATTTTACTTGTTTGTAAAACTATTGCCATCTCTTTCTTAACATGCTTCTCAAAACTCCCCTCTGTAGTGTGCCATATGCCGGAGGGGGATGCAGCTGTAGTCAGGCAAATGAGCTGTGATTGCTGTTCAGACCAGCGAACAGTTGGGTCCCCTGTGTCCATCTGCACCCTCTGGGTGCTTATTTCTTGTCTCTGTTGGAATATTGCTACCTCTCTGAAGTAGGAATCACCATGTTTAAATGACATTTAGTGCAGTAACTACTGAGTTGAAAGGTGAAAATACTGCTACAAGACTATACCTGAACACAAGAGTTCCCACTTGGTCACCTGGTGACTACCTGGGGTCTCTCATTTGGAGAGAGAGGTTTACCTCGTAATCACTTCCAAATTAGTGTAAGACCCCTACATACCAAGTGTTTTGATTGTTTGAAGAGTTAACATGTTAAATTTACTTGTTGGGTTGTTTTTTTTCTTTTTAAGTTTACCTCATTTTAAATGAATTTTTAGTAATGACATTTATCTCATTAAGAAGAAAGTTCAATTTAATCTAAAATGTATTTGGTATGCAAAGCATTTGTAATAAACTATAGACTACTTGGAAGTCTGTATTTTACCATGGCGCTAAAGGAGCGTGACAGTAACACAAATGGTTCCATTTCAGTAACCATTCACTGTGTTTCTCAAAAAACATGTCCCATTTCCAGTGAAAAAGAACCAATTTGAAGCAGTCCAAAGCATTTTCAGCTGGTAAAATCTTACTATGAATTTAAAGACAACATTGGAAAAGTGATTTTCATGACAAGGGCCATTATTTTGTGTATGGCTACTATCTAGCAGCAAAACACTTATGCTAATACTTAGCAATACTTTGCTGAAAACTTACAGTAATTTTCTTATCTTTTATGAGATGGGTTCATTTATTTTCTAGTTGCTCCTTGTAGCACAATAGAAAGCCCAAATTTCAAGTAGTCAATAATCCAGCTAGTCAATTCTTGGGGTTTGTACAAGAAAGTGCTTTACACATGTGGTTTCTGGGTTTGGGGCTTTGATGGGTTTTGACAGAATAGTTGATGTCTTCTACCTATAACAATTTGTTTATTTTATATATACATATATATATGTATTTCCCTCTGGAATGTTTGGAAGGGAAGGCACTGAAAACCCCTAGGTCAGTCAGTCAACTAAGTGCAGTCCCACACAGTCTCGACATCTCACCGACTACAGAACTGTGTGAAACTATGGAAACTATGTGAAAACTGGAAAAAAAATCCCCATTCCTGAACTTGTACAGAGCTGCTTGTTTCAGAGGGTGGGCAGGTCAGGGAGTGTTCAGTATATATTATTATGTCAACAAAGCTTCTTAGTGTTTGGGGTTTTTTTTTAAATTATTTTAAAATTGAATATGTTATGATTTTATTTTTTTTTTACAGCAAGTGACTATTGTTCTAATCTTCCTTTTAGCTGTTTGTTGTCTTTTAATAATTTGACTTAGAAAGCTTGCAATCGCAGAAAGTATTTGATTTTCATAAGTGGTCCCACCCTCATCAGGCAGTCTGTTTATGTGCTGAGGAGAAGACAACATTTTTTTGGCTACTGTATGCTTTAAAGCAGAAGTAATTTCTTTTTCATGAGATCATATTGTTATGGCTCACTGATGTATTTTATAACTACACTATAATTATAAGTTATGTGGCTATTGCTTCTTGTTTTCAGAAACTGGAATGAAAGAATATAATAATGGGTAAACTTTTTATCCCATGAATTTACACCAGAGCTGTGATTCTCATGTATTCCCGTATTCCAGCTCACAGACTCTAGGACTGGAAACTTGTCTTGAACTTAACTCTAAATTATAAGACATGAAAGATACATTGTTAATTTAAATAATGAATTTATGACTTCTTCCACCAAAGCTCTCAAAATTATAATTGCAATGCAATTATTAAATACTGAATTAAAATTCAGCAATAATGAATGAGGTGACAAAGAAAGACTGCCTAGAAGAACACATAGAGTGCATAAATGTAAAATAGTATTATGAACTTGCAGTTGATACTGAAAACTATTATTTTATATTGGGAACAGGGGAAGAATTCATTAAAATGTAAAAAAACAGAATAAATGAAAGAAAGCACATCAAAACACTTTTTAATTTTTTTTTATTATTTTAATTTGTTACCAACGCTGCACCTCATTTCTGTTACTTAATTTCTTCTTGGTTCAGTGTCATATATTTTTAAAAAATTTAAAAATCAAATCATATGCTAAACAATATTTGGAATTTATTTGATTAAATTATATAAAATCCTGCTTTAGCTTCATGCATGAGACCTATAGAAAATCTTGCTAAGCACACTAAATTTTCAGTGTGTAAAAGGGTAAAATTATTGGAATTTCTTTTCATATTGGCAAACTAGTAATGAATTATTTGCATAGCAAAATTAATTTTAATTTGCCTCTAAACTGTTATGTTCTGCTATTGTGTAGTATGATGTTATACTCTTATGTTTGCTGCAACACAGATGTGCTGTTCCATTTTGCGGTATTGCTCTGGGTTTACTTACTGAGAATTCAAGCAAGTTTAGGGATGTTCAGTGTCTGTGCCAGGCTGTTGTGGTCCTGTCCTGTGATTGCCAGGCAGTTATGTCTAGAAGTAGACGACTTTTATGTCACTTAAGATCATTTCCATCCACCACCGCTCCCCCTTACCCCGCCCCGGGAGTCCATTTGCTATTGAAAGAATGCTATTTATTTTTTAAAGCAGTTTTTGGACAAAATATGCTCCACAGCATTAAGCTGTTCACTGTACTATTATCTTGAGTCTGCTTTCAGCTTGTTTACACTGACACTGCAGAGAAGATATCTTGGTTTTGGCAGGGATAGCATTAAAAACAGGAATAAGCCAAATCAATTTCCAAGTATCAGTACCTAAAAAGTCTGTCCTAAACTTGAAAGCTTGAATGTACCATGGCAATTGGGAATGCACCTCTGGCCTCTTACGCATTGCTTGCATACCTTCTGCCTGTTCAGGTTGTGGGGGTTTTTAGGGGAGTGGAAGTGTGGTGGTGGAGTTTCTTAGGTCTGTCCTGTTTGCCCTGTTTTTTCTTTTGGTAACTTCTGTCAGAATTTATCATTCTATAGCTTTGTTTTCATTTACGCTCTTGAATAGACATACTACTTGGTGAACCCTTTTGAATTTCATATTTACTTTCAGTTTGTTCTTCCAGGGATCAAACTATTTTACCAAAGAGTTATTTTTCCAGACATGCAATTTTTAGATTGATATTTATTTTATTGTTTACATTTGTGGGGTATATAAAAAAACCTTGTGGTTATAAACAGGCTTGCTCTAAACATTGTATTTTTCTGATTATATTTGAGCTAGTGGCAAATAAAACAGTGATTTTATTCACCCAGTTAGTATTTGAAGCTGGACAATAGGAAAAGAGAGTGTAAAACAAGAATGATTGAAATTGTTTACCTCTCTGTGCACTAAATCATGGTAATGGCTGTGGTATTATCCAAGTAAAGTGCATTTTTTGTCCAGGATAGATTTCCAGAGTGAACTTCCCAAAACCTAGATAATACAGCAGTGAGGATGTTTTAGCATAAACTGCTGAAGTTAGATCAGTGACTTAATGTATATTTGGAGGACCCTCAGCAGAGACCTGAAGGATTAAGGAAAACCAGGAAAGGAAGTTACATTGCAACATATTTTGAGAGGAAAGGCAAATGCATCATTTGGCAAAGAGATGCTAGCTTCGTACTTTTAGAAATGCACTGTAAGGTGAATAAGGTATTGACAAGTATTCATTTCAAAAATTGTGATGAATTGAGTCAGAAAACAGCTTAATAAAGAGAGGGCTAATAGAATGGAAACTGTCCAGTCAAAAGAATATGTACAAGATTTATTTCTCATCTGTTCAGTATTCAGAAGAACAGGGAAAATCCTATTTACCAAAGACTTGATCTTGATCCTTTAAAAGAAGTTAGTGGAATTTTGTTAAAACATCCCCAGGCACAGAAATAAGTCTTGTCCTAAATGATTATTTATTTAAATTAGAAGAAATGCTTTCAGTCTTGGTTTTGCCCTTGGTTACTCCTGTGGCTAAGAAGTTCTTCATCATGAAATTATGCTACAGTTAGAACAGACCAGACAATATGCTTATAATGTCATATCAGCATCGTGCTGTTTTTAAAATTATTTTTGAGTACTCTAATTTGCTGGTGATAATTCTGTCCTCTTACTTTGTCTTATTGTAACTTTTATTGGAAATGGCCTCATTTGAAAAATCATGGCTGGATATCCCAAATTGCATCTTGTGTACTGAAATACAAATTAGGCAGATTTGGGGAGCTGAAGTCCAGAAAATCATAGAATTATAGAACGGTTTAGGTTGGAAAGAACCTCAAAAATCAGCTAGTTCCAACCCCCCCTGCCCTGGGTAGGGACACCCTCCACTAGACCAGGCTGCCCAAAGCCCCATCCAACCTGGTCTTAAACACTTCCAGGGATGGAGCCTTCACAACCTCTGGGCAACCTGTTCCACTGCCCCACCACTCTAACAGTGAAGAATTTCTTTCTAACATCTAATCTAAACCTACCCTCCTTCAGTTTAAACCCATTACCCCTTGTCCTGTCACTACAGTCCTTGATAAACAGTTGCTTTCCATCTATCCTGTAGGCCCCCTTCAGGTCCTGGAAGGCTCCAATTAGATCTCCCCGGAGTCTCTTCTTCTCCAGGCTGAACAATCCCAACTCTCTCAGCCTGTCCTCATAGGAGAGGTGCTCCAGCCCTCTGATCAACTTTGTGGCCCTCCTCTAGACT
>VXBL01007193.1:633421-717112 GCA_013400195.1 Aramus guarauna
TTTTTTTTTTTTTTTTCCCCCCTCCATCGTGAGAGTGATCAAATATCAAAACAGGTACCTGGAGAGAATTGTATAATCTCTGTCCTTGGAGGTATTCAACATTTTGGTGAAGTGCTGAGCAACCTGATCTAAGTGGACCTGTTTTGAGCAGGAGTTTAGATTGGATGACCTCCAGGGGTATCTTCTGACCTGAATTATTTCATGGTACTATCTGTTGTTTTGTCTTACAGTTCTGTGAGATATTTATGTCCACTTCTGAGAGAGGTGTCTGCCTTCACTAGGGTTCAGTATCACATAGGTGATTCTGGCAATCTCTAGTATCTTTGATAAGGGTTAATTCTGGGTCTTTCAGTAGAATTTCTTCAAGTTTTTTTTGCTGCAGATCCCAATCATGATACAGTTTCTTATCAGGGACTGGGTTAACGCCTCAAAACTGCTCTTTGCAGACTTTCTATATTTCCGCCTTCTTGTCCTCTCTGCTTCACAACATTTCTCATGCTTCCTGTTTCATGGAGTTTATCACTCTTCAGGTTCTGTGATTAGTCTGTTCTTGGATTAGTTGAAAATAATAATAATAAAACGTCCTCAGAAGCAGCTTTGAGTGAAATAATGCTACCTCAACCATTGGCTGTATTGTTGGAATGTGTTGCTTATAGTTTCAGAAAAGGGTTGCAAAAAGATTTTTTTTTTTCTTATGTCTGTTACGTATTTCAGCAGTCATCTGGCTTTTATTTGGTCTGTTTCTTTAGTTTTTGTATCTTTTTACTTTGTTTTACTCTTTGAACTTTACAAATTACAGCAGTCATGCAGAAGCAGGGAATGACAGAGTTTAGTCAGTTTTCTGATTTAAATATGCGAATAAAGTAGCAGCTGACTGTAGAGCCTCCTAAAGACACATTTCCCTGTAGACATCATTAGAATTAAATTTGAATGAGAAAATACATCATCTGAAGGCAGAAAATAAATAGAAGTGATTCAAAAATGCCCTTTCCTCAGACTGAGAATGGGAAAACCCTTTTTCAAATTTGTGAGGTTATAACAGATCTTAAATACATCTTTTGGTTTCCTATGGGGATTTACATACCATTTTGGTTAACAGTTTGATTTTAGTCACTCCTAGGCAGTGGTCCAACTGTAATTTAACTAGATTTTCTGTCTTTATTCTGTTTAAGGGAAGTAATTCCTTAGGGAAACTGTAATAAAAGAAGACAGAATTGTTTAGAGATAGATGCAATACTATTTACATCAGGCAAGATGTAACCAGAAATGCAAAGGAAGTATTAATGCCATTTTGAAAGGCATGTATAAGTTTTAATTTGGAATAATGTGTGTAACTGACCATCAATAATCAAAAAGGTTGAACTCATGCTGAGTAGGAGGAGGCTTTAGGAATGAAGAGTCTATTTAATAAAAAAGACACTGAAGGCACTTGGTTCTGCAGGGTGAAAGTTAAGGCGGCAAATAAGTGGTCATCCATAAAAATATCACAGGAGAAGGAAAATCCAAGGTGGGATCTGTGTTACTGAAGGTAAAGGACAGAGCAGGTAAAAGGATATCAAGTGAAGAAGGTTTCTGCCTACAAAAGCAGCAAAGATAATATATATTCCAATATGACAAGTGGTGGTAAAACTCCTTCCTCGTTCTAATAGCTTTTCCTCATCTGGATAATTTAAGTTCATTCAAAATGATGCATTTTGAGCACTTACAGCAAAGTTTAAATTTCATTGTATAAAACAGCATCAAAACAAAGGGTAACTGTGAGAGAAATTCTCTTTGTTCCCCGTCACAAAGTGCTCCACAACAAGCTGGAATGAATGTCTGAGCATCTGGGAAAAAAATGAGGGATGGAAATGATGACAAATAAGGGAAATAAAGAATGAAGTTGTGGTAGTCATAGAGAATCTTTTGATGAAGGAAACTTGTTATGCTACCTGAAGTTTGGCAGAGCAGGTGTGAGCTCTTGAAGTGGTGTTGTCACCTCAAATAAATTTCAGCTGTATGCAGATGTCAATATGGCATCCTTCTTCACTGGTGTATTGTTTTAATAAGATCACAATGCAAGCTGATTTCCCTTCTTTGTCTTAAAACACTATTGTGAAATCACAGTCTAAAAGGAAGTTATTTTGGCACATGATAGGATGCAGAAAAGGTTTGTAGCATGTTTTAGACATGATGAGGTCAGAGGTATGTCACAGCCAAATTTTAGAGCTTCCGTCATAGCTCATCATACCCTAACAATAGCTTAATGCAAGTGTCTTAAAGACAGCCCGAATATATAGGAGGAACAGAGGGCAATTCCCATTCTTAGTCTGTGTCCATTAAATAGATTTCACACACATGCCCAAGGCTTATATCTGTTGTGCATAGAGAGCCATGAGCAGAACATTGCAATATTTGACTTCTGTATTCTTGTGCCTTCTTGTATGTGAAATTCAGCTACACTGCACTCTGAAATCAATGATGATTAATGTCTCGATACACTGTTGCTTTCTTTGACCTAAAAGTGCCTCTATTTCATTTGAGAATTTTTTTTTTTTATTTCAAACAAGTGATTGTTCAGTGAAATAAGATTTACTTGAACCTTAATAAATTTGTTTCTGATCAAAATAGAGGCATTATCCCATTTCAAAAGGGTGCAAGTCAAAGTTCCAAGAGCAGGCAAAGAATTTCAAGAATCTAGAAATGTGAAGTATGATGCCTTTTCTATTGATTATGAATTCTGAAATGTCAGCTCCCATCAGAACGTGGGGAGGATTAGGTGACTGTTGTGCCGATTTGGTTCAAATAATGTCTTTTTGATATCTCTAGTGGCCTTATCAAACAATCCAGGCACATTTTTGCATTGTGTTGAATAGTAAATGTATTTATCTGAGTGCTGAACTTTTAGCTTAGTATGGAAGTTGTAGTACATTTCAGTTCTGATTGCTATTTAGACTACATAGGGGGACTTCAAGAGCTGCTGACACAGATTGGATTTAGATATTGATGATCCGGTGTTCACCAGTTCTTGCAAGATTTCACCTGAAGTGAAATGATAAAATAGGACACTTGAATGTTTCCTAAAATGAAACTTCATTATGTCTCTTGGAAACTCAGGTGTAGGTGTCACCATTGCAGCCCCTCCCTCTAGCAAATAATTCTTTCCTTGTAGAATAAGACACTAATTGTCATAGATGAAGATGGGAAAGCTGGGACCATAAAGCATAGGATTTTCATTGGGATTGTGTATTGATTTTCTGGTCAAATCAGCCTTAATTAAATCTGTGGCTAATCTACTGTTAACTTCTGGTATTAAGTTGGCTTCTTTTCTCTTCATGGGCCAAATTCATATACAAAACTGAAATTAGGAGTAGCACAAGACCTCTGTCATATAGTTTTTAATTTTATTATGTTTTTACCCTTGTCTTTATTAAACGTAAGTATGTTCATTTCTGGTTTGATGGTTTGGCTGCTCAGCTTGATATTATATTTTTTCTTAGCTGGTGTTGATACACTTCTTGTCCCAATCAGAAACCAGGAGATATTTATGATTATTCCTGTAATTATCCCATAAAACATATATCTGTTCTGACAGATTCTAGGTTTTTTATCTGTTTGGCCTGTATGTACATAAATGGTTGCAGAAGGTATAAAAAAAAAGAGGAGAAATTATTCTGAGAAATCAGAAATTGTGACTATACTGGGCTTTAATGTAGGATTGTGAAGCAGAAAGTTACAGTAAAATCGTTTAATTTTGTGTACACTGGATGCTTACATTTAAATCTAGAAGAATTAGGTTTGCATGTTGAGGACCTGTCATCTTTGCTGAATTGCTGAGAAATGCCAGATTGAAGTCTGGAGGACCAAACTCCACATCCTGTCTGTTCAGTAATTTAACAGTCAATTAAAATCAAGTCAGTAAATTAGAGATTTCTCTGGTCCACTGCTTTCTTATGATGTTAATTCTACCTGGTAGAGAGAGATTTCAGGGTCTCAGCTGATGATACCTGTTAGTGATTGCTAGTTCTCAGCTTTATTTTGCTTACTTATGACTGGACTTTAATAATCAGTTATATTAATTTGCTTTTGAAATAATTTAAAAATATCTAAGTTATCTAGGTGTGCTAATTTTTTTGTTCAGGCTTAACATAACAGAGCTAGAAACCTAAAGCAAAGCACCTGTAGCAAAATCACACACTATTTTTATTCCAGAAGGATCTTTACACATATTTTGTCTGTCCCTTTTGATTGCATTCTAATTATTTTCTTTTTTCTTCTTTTATGGGTGATTTCTTATTGAGTCTTAATGATGCTAAATAGTTTTATACAATGGAATCAACAACCTTCATTTCAGCATCCTAGTTATGGAGCCAGGGGAGTTGATAAAGATTGTTTTGGTACGAGCCTGGATATGTAATAGTGGAGGGAAAAGATCAGTATTGAGCTGGACTGGCCTGCATAATTCAAGAAAATGCCTAAGTCTGCATCAAGCATATGAGAAGTCCTAAGAAAATCAGTAAGGCTATTTAAAGGCTCAATGCAAAGTTGCACTTTATTTAAATGCTTTTTTTTTTTTTTTTTAACTGAGGCAACTATCAGTCATGTCAGTACAAACAAATGAAGATCTTTAATGTTTGCTGTTTATTCTTTCTTGTGTTTTTCTTTCCTCCCTGTGTCTGTGCTCCTTTTTCATTTGATAGTTATATATGACTGCTATTGTAGCTCCAGTATTAAAATCATCATGGCAGGCTAGATTGAATTTCTGACTAAGGTACAGACTTGCTTTGGCACAGAAGAAATACTGTCCCCAGTAGGCTGAAGTGACACCATAAAACATCTGGTCAATTCTTTTTCTCTTTTGGATGCAGTTTTGCCTTTGAAAACTGAAAGTTGCATCTGAAATATAGCTGTGTAATTTTCACTTTATCACCTAAAATACATTTAATTAGAAATCAGTCCCAGGTTTAAGCCTTGGATGACTTCTGGTTTTGTACAGCGGGTCCTTCTTTTGAAACTTGTGTCTATGGTATGTTACAACAGAAATATCCTGTTGCGCATCACTTGAGGGAAGTTGAAACAGTAGGATTTTATTGTTGGTATGTTCTTTCTGTAGATGATGATCTTTTTCTTACATAACAGTCCATGGGGCAGTCCAAAGGGAAGAGGTATTCCTGGAGCGCTTCTAGCTATTTATTTTATAGGCCCAGAGAATTGAGTTTAATCATCAACTGGTAAAAACCAATATTGTTCCACTGGCATAACTGCTGACTGAAATTCTTATTTCTTATAACGTACCAACCAAGAATCTGTCATGTAAAATCTACCAAGCTTGATGGATGCATTGTCCATGGCTGTGCATTATATTTGGCTTGTAGACATCGTGATGATTGGGCACAAAAAAATTATGTGGGAACAGCAATAATAAAGTGACATCCAAGTTGATTATGGAAAATATAAAAAGGCCTAAGTGATGAGGACTTAAAATATGTGTTGGTATATAGTTAGCATACTGCAATCGCTTCTGTGGACCCATAAGAAAAGTTGGAAGGAGACTAAGTGCAAAGGGGCAGCCATAGAAGGGGAAAACTGAAAGGCAACTTCTAATTTTAGGCATTCGCTGAAGTGCGTAAGGCTGGAGTTCAGTGAATGCTTGAAGTTGGCAGGGCTGGTTATTGTCACTTACTTGTGCCACAGTCACCTCCTGCAGCTGCATGTTAAATAGGATCAGACTACTCGCTTGGCTGAAGGGGCCTTTGTCTTCTAAGTCTGGTCACAGATGGTATTGCAGAATTTAGGCCACTGGTTAGATCTGTCAAACCGCAGTAGGTGCAGGACAGCTTTAACTGGCTCTAGCTACGTGTTACTTGGGAAATTATCTGCATGTCTTGCATTTGTAATGTAAAATGTTGTGGCCCTTTCTTGTGTCAGGGTGGCCTGATGGCGTCCACATTGTCCCAGGTGATCAGTGAGACTGAGGAGTCACTCACTATCTGCTGTGCTGAAGAGCAGAAGTCCAGGACCAGTATGTTCCTCCTCGGCTTGAGGCAGCATAGCTCGAGGGAACGCTGCTTTGCTTCAGCCTGTAGCCATGGCTCTCTTTCATTATATGCTCCCACACAACAGTCTAGTAGTCTCATTTACATGCACACCATGATCCTGGTAAACCACTCCCCTTCTGTCTCACCAGGTTGCAATTCATATGTCCAGGGACAGGGAACTTAGGAAATCTGCTTTAGACCATCTATTTGGACCTCCTATACAACAGGTTTCTACCTTTTTACCCTCATATCTTGTGACTGGTTACCATTATGCTCCAGAATGATATGCAGCCAGATTCTGCATATAAACACAAGAGAAGGATCTTCGCTTGAAACAGAGACTGGTGCTATGTGTCTCTAAAAATTGCTGCACAATTTAATTTCTTAAAATAATAAGTGTTAATATGCTTATTACAGTGTTTTATCATTGAGTGCATGGAGTCTGTTGAGAATACGTATTTGTCAGGGACTCGCTGACTCACTGTCAGTTTAGACATCACACTAGTCTATCGAATATTCCAAAATGTTCAGATAAAGCTCTGTACTGGGAGCCAAATGCTGCATGACTGCAGAGAAATATGTTTAATACCATAAATATGAACTTATTTGCATTCACTGCAGATCTAATTCAAAGCATAGGCTTAAACCAAGCATCCAGCATCCCAAAATTTTGTCTCTGGAGATCAAAGTCTTCATGAATGAAATTCAAAAAGCAGACAAATGAATGTCAGTAAAGAGCCTTTGTAGTGTCCATATACTCAGGCTTATGCACATATACGAACGCACATACACGTGCCTCACCAGTTGAGATTGTCAGTGTTAGAGGACTGTTACAGAGGTTGTGATATTCTAAGTTAGATGTTAATGATCTAGGTGCTTTTGAATACTTATTTTGAGTTCACAGTCCATTTTAAATTCAATCTTATCTGCTCTCTGTTTCAGTTTTAACCGTTGTATTCTGTCATGGGTTTACTTTAATGGATCAAACATATTTTATTTAAAATTGAAATCAACAGCATAAGTATATGATAGCTAGCAGATTTTGTAACTTATCGTACTGGAAGAATTAGGTGTAATTAATTACAGAGTAAATATTACATATAATGCACAGTTAATTTTTCCTTTACTGGATATACCATGTAATTATCCAAATACACTGCACACTTTTATGCTCTAGAGTCTGATCCCAAGTAGAATTGTAGGGCTTGATCTTCCAAATCTTTACCACTGACTGTAAGGGGAATATCCAAGTATATCAATAAGTTTAGCCATACTTTCTCTTTTTTTAGGATACTTCTCTGAACCCAGAAAAGAGAGTTTGTTCTACATTTTTTTGAAATAGTAATTATACTCTGTCTAGAAGGATATTACTTAATCCCTTTCAGAAACAAGAGCTGGAGTTGTGGTTCTGTTGAGGAGCTAAACTGAAGATGGTCTTGGCCAGCATGCCAGCTAATGAGTAGATCTGAGGGAGAAGAGTGGTAGGAGTGATGTGATGTAGAAGGAAGTGGAGGGCTTGAAGGTGACATGGTGAAAACCTCAATTGAAAGCTCTGGTCTGAGATAGGTGGTAGGTTTTGAATGGATATTAAGACTCTGGGTTATAACAAAGGAGGAGCTGGAACTCTGCAAAGCTATGCTCCTTCAGGGCAGGGGTTGGTGGTTCCAGGGCTTCTGGATTAAGAAAGAGAGAGGTGTCACAAGGGTATCTTTAACTGGGACTCTGGTGTTGGGGACAGGGCTCATGCACCTTTCCCAGTCCTCTCCCCTCCCCCCCCATCTGAAATATAGCAGCCATATGACAAAGATAGCCTTTGCTCATCTGTCATTTCTTTATTGTCTCATACAAAGTGTTTTCTAGTCACATTTCTTCCCTTTAATGCTGAATAAATTCAGATGTTGTAGATACACTGAAGTGCATATGACCTGGATTTTCTTTAGTGTATGACTGGATTGAGACAAATTGGAGTAAATAATGTTCTACAGCTTATCATTTTAATATCGTGTGAAGTTTGAACTATCAAAAGAACTTCTATACCTGTGTAATCATTACAGCTAAACTTTTCAACAGACAGAGCTACAAATTTTTGCCAATAACCTCAAGTATATTTAAGAGACAGGCATATATATAGCCTCTTCCTATTTTCACTGCCCTAGCCCTCTTACCCAGATGCTAAATTAAGAGTATCTCTGTTTCCTTCAGCGGAAAAAAGTGGTGTGAGATCAGAAACAACCCTTCTCACTTTCTGACCAAAGAACTGTCAAAGATGAAGAAGGATTGTTAGCCTGGGACAGAATTCACTTGGAATTGCTAAATGCAAGTCATGTAGCTGATCTTGGAAGAGTCTTGTTATTGAGGTCAAGGTCTATTCTTTGCTAGGCATTAAATACTGTTACACTGCCTACCACATTTCTGTTAGCTTAGAGGATCTTGAATCTCAGCGCTGACCCTTGTCTGTCTCTACTACTTCACAGAAATCGTATAACACTACTTTCAGGTTTCTCAGTCTACGTAAGGTAGGTTTGAGAATATTCAGCTATATAATCGAAGAGGCTAGCCTATGTTGGCATTAATCAGATAAAAAACTTACAGCACCAGGAGATCAGGGATGGGAAGGAGATCTCATCCAACAGGTGTAAGGTTATCTGCTAATGATTTTGAGCATAGGAAAAGTCTGTTTTAATCACCATGCTACATTTGTTCTGGTTTTCCCTGTTAATACGCCATTTTTGCAGAATAAATTATGTCGCCATGTCTGATCTTCCTCAAGGTCTGTGAATGACCTCTCCTGGAAGTTTTTGTCATACCATCTTTTAAAAACCTCTTTGTGGGTCATATTGGAACACAAAAGAGAGCTAAATTTAGCTTTTATTGATGGAATTGGGGCTTGCAGACTCAAACTTTTGCACAGAAGGTTTAACAAAACTCTTCTTGATGAAGCACTGGAACTTCACTATTGTGCGAAGAAAAAAGGAAGATTATGAAAGCAAAATCACTTAGTTTAGAAACTTGGTGGTTGACTTTTTTAACTTCTGAGCTTGATGTTGAGTTTTTGATTGGGATGGGGAATATATTGGAGGGTTTTGGTGGAATTAGTTTATTATTAAAGGGAAGTTTAAACTTTGTTTAGAACAACATTTTAACTAGTGTCCTCACTAGATGAAATGTCTTTGTCTGCTAAAGAACACAAAGTACTTACTATTTGGTTAAACAAAAGACTAGGAAATATATTAACAGATAATATCTGTTACGAATAACAGTTTCACTAACTGGAACACATTTGGCTTCTATTACATAATCAAACCCAAATTATAGAATGGCAGGAGCTGTGTAGTCTCGTTCCTTATTTAGTGCTAGTGCTGTAGCCTGCTGAGTGGTATGCAGATTGAAAAGTTGGGAGCTGATCCCCTAGTGAAGAGCAAGTTCATCCCAACAGTCAGGATAAACTTCCTTACCAAGAGGCACCTTGTCCCTGGACAAGGGCTCTTCTAAGAGAGAGATTAATTCCCTTTTGCCCAGCAAATTTTCTTGTTACTTTCTTTGAATAAGTAACTGGTTTTAACTTGTGGAAAGGGAGGAAGGACCCAACTTTTCTGCATATCTTGATGGTATCTGTACCCAAATGTATCTATACAGCAGTGGCCCACATCCACAGCTCTTCCTACCTTATGCTTGAAGGTATAGCTTCCACCAACTTCTGGACTCTGGGTTTATTATATATAGATATAACGTTTTCCCCTACTACGGACCTAAAAAACATGAAGTTAGTGCATCAGAAACAAGCATGCATGTATTTGACTGGATCAGGGCTCAGATATAGTATGTTAAGCTTTTTGGACTTGGAGATATTGGAGATATTCAAAACCTGACTGGATGATGTCCTGAGCAACTTGCTGTCATTGACTCTGCTTTGACAAGGAGATTGAGCTACATGATCTCCAAATCATCTCAGCCCTTCTGTGACTCTGTGACAGCTTTCAACCTGCCAAAGATAGAGATAGGAAGAATGGAAGTTAAGCTAATATTTTCCAGTGAGACAGCAGTTCAGTACAGCCCACAGGAAACGCCACTACAAGCCACTGGAATTGACCATGACAGATTCAATCCTTTCAGTTATTTTGTGGGGTTTTGTATATTCATTTACAACCAGAAAACACTGTGTATGTCAGGCAATATGCTAATGATGAGAAATTTTGGTCACATCTTGTGTTAAGGGAGTGATGTGCACTTTTAAATTCCAGCTAAATCGGAACCACATTTGATAGATTATTTTTTGAATAACCACTTGATATGAAGAAAGTCTTTGGACAATATTCAAAATAACTCTCTCCTCTATATACGTGTGATTGGGTAGGGGATGGAAGAGGCCAGAAAGACATGGATTCATTTCTCATCTTTGCCACTGGATTGTTGTGAGGTATTTTTATGTCCTTGTAGAGATCACTTTATATTCTGTGTTTTATTTCTTGCTCTTTGAAGGTGGCCAGCCTGCAGCTCTCCATAAAACAGCTCTGGGAACATGGACGTTGCTAAAAGCCCCAATATGATTAGTAATGTTAAGTATTGAAAAAGACCTAGCCAGGCTTTCAAAGGATCTAACAAAAAAGTTTTACTAAGTTCTGTAACAGGATTAGATGAAGCAGAAATAAGTCTAAAACCTTGAGTGTTAGAGTAAAATAGTTTATTTTTAAAACTATGGCAGTGCTATAGACTAATGAGGGCACTAGTTATTTTGAAAAGTTTGTAAACAAGATAGGTAGAATATTTTAGAATAAAGACATTGAAAGACTTTAACGACATTAAAAAAAATCAAGTTGTATTTTTAACCTTTTACAGTTACTTTACTGGTGTTACAGCTCTGTGACTGTAATGCAGTTTTATGTTAATCAATAGAATAGTGTGTTCAAAGTATGTTGTGCAGAACGTCATCAGTAATTGTAGCTTAGTGATATCTATGTTGTTTGACAGATTTTAGGGAATAAGAGAATATACTTGAATGTTTAATGAAAGGACGAGCTGTGCCTGTTCTGGTTTTGGGGAGGATTTTTTGCCAGGCCAGGAGAGTAAGAATGTGATAATTACCACAGGTTTACTTTATCACAATTCTTGCTGGGTTTTCTATATACCGTTAGAGTACTAATCTTGAGGTTTTTTAAGGGTTAACTTCACAAACATGCTTGATATCCTGAAATAGCTGTAAAAGGTTCCATGTGACCCTGTAGGATGAACTGAATTAATAGAAGATACTGTACTAATCTAACAGTCTCTAACAGTCACAAAGTGGACAATTCTCATTTACACTGGAGGTTTGTATTACTGATTTACTTTAAAACAAGTTTACAAATTATATTAATTTTGCTGGAATTGATAATTAATGCTTTTAATAAGTACAGAAACAGTCTGGAAAAACTTACTGTACTTGGATACAATGAAAAGCAGTACTCTTGAAGTCCCTACTACAGCTTTCCTGAATCTGGTTTGTATTATTAACAGTAAAAGTGGCAGATGTTGGGGGAACTTATGAAGGTGCCGCTTGGATAAGTTGAAAATTTCATCTGTCTATCTAAAGACAGAATTAGGAAACTTGCTTGATTTGTGTTTATTTTTAAGATCCCTCTACTGAGTGTAGAGAGGAGCTTTACCTGCTGCAATTTAAGGAAATCTAGCAGTGAGGCAGTATGCTGAATGAAACACATCATTTCCCTGAAACAGAGGAGCATATTTTGAACTGTCAGTTTATTATAATGTTTGTTTGGCTTCTTGGATCTGTGTGAATGTATGTAATGTGATTTGCAAGCATTGTGGATAATATAGAGAATAAGATCAAGAAGCCTTCCAAAAAGAATAGGAAATTAAAAGGGCATAATTCTCCTGTTCTTAACCACTGGATCCTACGTAGAGACTTACACAGGTGAACAAAAGCAGAAAAGCTAGATAGCTTAGAGCAGTTGGAAGGGGAGATTTCCTATATAGAAACTGCAGTGTAAGAAAATGTCAGCTGTAAAAGCAAACTTAAGAGAATGCCAAGGATTATATGTCTTGCCACATTGCTTAGAGAGAAGTAATGAAATAGAAAGATGAGAGTGGCAAAGCAAGAAGAGATTGCTTCATTCTTCCCATCCCCACCTTAAGGACTGCTTCCCCCTTACCGTGTTCAGTAGTAAGCTTTTCCACGTTTAAGCTAATTTTGCAGAGCTTCAAAAGCTTAATTGGCTTTGCTGCATTAACAGAAGGTCATTTCCGCATTTTATTGTTTTGGGAAGTGCGGAGCATGACAGAACTTCAGAGTGAGTTGTGGGGTGGCACACTGCTGAGAGCCTCTGGGAGCAGATGTTGAACCACAGGCCCAAAACCTGACATTTATAATTTGGAACTTTTTCGTAAAGAAAAGTGCTTTTGTTAAGCGGTTATTTTTTCCTTATCTATTCTCAGGGTTGCTCTTGTGGAAAATATTCCTGAAGGGATCAACTATTCAGACAGTGCACCATCCCATTTGTCTCTTTTCCAAGGCTGGATGAATTTGCTTAATATGGCTGAAAAGTCTGTTGACATAGTATCTTCCCAGTGGGACCTCAATCACAGTCATCCATCAGCATGCCAGGTATGTTCTAGCCTAACAAAAGAGTGAGACTTTAACAATCTGTTCTTGTTGTTTCGCTATTAATTTTTTAGAACTACAACCCTTCCCTGTAGCAGACATGTTTGGGTAGTCTAAAGAAACATTTTCTTATGGGGATTTTCCTGCCAATACAATAGTTTTCTGAGAGTTGTGGCACGCTTGGACAAGATAACATATCACTTCCATCTTAGGAAAGGATGTCATTGTGTAATCTTAAGAAACCTGCAAAATTGTACCTATGTTAACACATCCATAATTTGGGAATATCCATAAATCTGTATGCTTACTTTCTATTTGGTGCAACTGATGAAGTAAAAGAGCAAGCCTGTGGATTAATTTGGCAGCCAAATAGATGGATAGAACTTTGTGCTTTTAAAGAACAATGTAGTATCAGATGATTTCTCATACCTTTTCCAAATGAATCTTGGGAGGGAGCAGCGTTCAAGACTTCTGCAATTAAGAGCAACAGGAAAACTCATAAATCACAGTGAATGAGACTGACATGCATTACAATGATGCTGTGCCAACAAACACTTTATTCTTGAGAGCAATCCTCTTAGAAATACGGTAAGGGCAGGTTTTCCACTTAGTATCACTTGTGAAACTAAGGCATCAAAGAATTGATAGCCTGAGAGTATCTCCTCTTTTCCACCAAATGGATTCTTTGCTGAAAGAAGCTGCTCAGCTGACATGAAATGGGGTTAAAATGACAGCTGGGTAACTGTAAGGAATCAACTCGATTTATAGTATGTCATAAACTCTTCACATTTCTCTCTAGTTCTGTTAATGCTGTGCAGTAAAAAAAAATGCCTTTTGCTAGAGAATAGACAAAGACTGGTATTCTGAGCAACTAAAGATAGTACTGCAAATAGCCTGTGATTTCAAGTCATGAACTGGATTCCACTTCTTTTGAAAGAGGCTGTAGCCTAGTTGACTGGCATACATTAACTTCAGAATAAATCTGCTGCCTGTCCATTTAAAAGAGTGAAAATCTGAGGTGAGCAGCCAAATGAAAAATGTAGTACAAACCCTTCCTTTTAGAATGCCTATAAATATTGGAATATAGTTTGTGAATAAATTTATTGAGTATCAAAATATTGAGATTTTTCACAATGTAATTATGCAGCTAAGCTTTATTTAAATTTATTGCCTAAGAAACTTCAAACCCATGTACTGTCATTCAAGCAGATGAATTCAAAGAGATAGTGCCTTAGATGTTTTTAGGATGTGCATGAATTGGTATGTGCATGAATCTTTTAAAAATGTTTTGTCTGAAAAAAATTCAACATGTCATTTGCTTCAAAACCAGCAGAGCCTAACAAATCCCAAACAGAGGACAAAAATAGCAAACTGGAAATTGGGATTTCAGTAGTTAAGAATCAAATCCATTCACCATTCCACATTCTCATGCAAAGTAAAAACTGTAAGATATTTCTGAATATCAGAGCAGAGAAAGGAAGAAGAGACGTATAAGAACTGGATTTGCTCTTTCATCCTCAAGTGCACTGTTAAAGCCAGAAAAATGAAACATTTTTCATAATATTCTATTCTAGTTATCTATTTCTGCCTGCTAGTGGTCTTACAAAAGTGAGTAATTACTTCTGTTTAAAGGCAATTAATATTCCAGTCATTTCCTCATTTGTACAGCAGTAGGGGTGGAACAGCTGATAGATCTTTCTGTCAGGCTTGTCTATTCATGCTAAAACACTATACTCTTACTGGCTAGTCTAATTGCTAAAGAAATTGCCAAGAGGCAGCAAATCGCTGCCCCAGAGAATGTACACAGAGCTTAGTGTGTGAAAGGGAAGGGAGGAAACTTGTATCATTGTATCTGCTTTCTCAGCTTGTAAAATTAAAGTGAAATTTCAGAGGAGCTTCAATAATTGTAATCTAGTCATTTTCTGAAGAATAAGTCGAATGTCCTCAAATCTTTACAATTTGAATTGAGGGATATCTGCCCTAAAATAGCAGAAGCATTAGGAAGTTTTGCATTTTGAGATGCAAAACTTCCAGGTACTATGGTGTTTAGTGAGTTAGTTCTAGTTGTTCCTTGAAGGATTCTTGTTTTATCAGAAACTAAGGTAAGGATGTAACCGTTTTCCATACAGACCCGTGTCCTGCTCTATACCTAGCAATTTCCATTACAGGAATATCCAAGGCATATTGCAAAGCAAGGTTCTCTATGAGAGCACTTCAACAGACGTGGATTTCTGAGTAGGCTAGATTGCTTTTTCTTAATTAGTTACAAGGTTTAGCTATGTTCCCTGTAAATGCCTTTATATAGTCACATACACACCTGCATACATATATATATATACACACGCACACGTCCAACATACCTATTGAAGAAAAATGCAGCAGAGAATTTTGCAATTTTATAGACACATATATATGCCCAATATACATATGATCCATATGTATATATATTGTCCATGCTGTCCAAATGTATATTGGACATACATATAGGTATGCATGGGCATATATAATTGTGCAGAATTTCCTGCTGTATTTTCCTTCATTTTTGTTTGTGTGTATGTTACCTAATGTCCTTGACAGTTGCCTGTCCATGTTTTGTTGTTATAAATCTAAATACACAGTCATTGCTGACATAGCTGTCCAGGTCACAAGTGCTGTGCTCAGCCATCTGAGTTCATGAATCTTCTTAAATTGGAGTCTTCAAGTGCAGACACATGATGCTACAACATTGTGTGTGCTTCCACAGCGGTCAAGTAAACAAATATTTGTTTGCCAAAATGCTGATTAGGCTTTCTACACTTGCTTTTCTCCCTCGGAAGAAAACCATGTGTTTTGGCGACTTAGTGATGTCACTTGTGTGGACTTGCAAGGTTGCGGGTAGTTGTCATACAGAGGATTTGAGATTTTTGTGGAATGTGAATGTGTGACTTCCCCTGTGGCAATCTGATGTTTAGAGATATCAGAGGACAATTGGAAACAGCATTTTTGAGGATTCTAATTCATTTGCAGTAAAGGGAGAGGTGAAGGTAAGTTTATGCCAATTTCATGATTTTCCCAATTAATTTCCTTTGGCTCACCTCATATTTCAAAACTTTTTAATTTAGAGTGACCTTTTATAGTTCCAGCAAGTGCTTCCTCACAAATTTCATTTGAAGTTTAACAAATAAGAATTAACGCCCTCATGGTTGATTCGTATTGTCACAGTTATGGCACAGAAATCCCCTACAATCAGCTGGAGAGACTGCAGTGTAGTTTCTTTTCTGCAAGCACATCTTTACACAAATATCTCTTCAGGTGGTGGCCTTTCCCCAATGCAGTCTGTACCGTGCCTAGTATAGACTGAGGCATAGGAAAGAAATTTAAAAAGAGAATTTTTAAAGTGAAAGCATTTTTTTTAACTCTGACTGAAATTCCAAAAATTGATGTTCCCTCCCTTTTCATTAGTTATTTTGCTAGATGAATTTGAGGAGAGCATTTGAGTTTCTCTGTTCTGTATTAAATGGCAAAGGTTAAATTTAGGGTTTCTTGATTTATTTGCTCTATTGGTTTCTGCCAGCATGCTATGATTTTTAGTGATGTTTTATAAGTATACCTAAAGGCTTGATCATAGGACAACTTTTAAAAATATTAGTAGAATTATATAGAATAAATCCAGAAGAAAATTCTGGAAGTAACCAGTATTATTTCTGTGGAAAGAAAAAGCTAAACATTGTCTAACCTGTAGGAATCTAAGCCACTGAAGAGCACAATAATTCAGTTTTAGAGTACTTCAATAAATACAGCATTTTTGTGTTCATATCTCCCCTATTTTATTTTTAATGAGGAACGCATGCTGATAAAGACAACGGCAGGCAAGGGAAATCAGCCAGACTAGAATCAGTCTGCCTAGTGACTGCTAAGAAATTGCTTTGGGGGCGATTTCAGGGCCTTTTGGTAATGATAACTTTTTCTTGTTTTTTTAAAATTCATTGGGTGGCTGTGGCAGGTACAGTTGGGATTGATGTTTCAGATGTATGGTAGTTTAAAGCTGCCATCAGAATGCCAGTTTGTTCATGTGATATATACTTTTTACATCCTATTTTGTCACTTCCAGCAGGTTGGTTTGTTGTTTTTTTTTAAAGCAGCCCAGTGAAAAGTGTAAGAGAATGTTTTATCAGGATAGGCAGATTTCTAGTGGTATTGTTTGTTAAGATGCTGATATGGTATAAGGTAGCGCTTTGCTGCTACTATTTCTCAGGCCCCACAAGCTGAGAATATAGAAATGATTCTGATCGCTGTCACGTAGTCGCACAGCAGCCTGGTATTGTCTCGCAAAGGGAATGTGGTCTGAATGATGGCATGAGGGTTTGCGTTCAGCAGAAGCATTTCAAATGTGCTGACAGCAGTGACAAAACTCTTCAGACCTTCTGTCCTATCTTTTTCCTTTTCATAGAACAAAACAGTAAAATTGCAAGTAAACGTGTCAGAAAGTATAGAAACTGCGTTTCAAATTAATATTAATGGGGAAGAAGGCCAGGTCCTTTAACAATGAAGGAAGAATTTCTAGTACCCTACTTACTATAGTACGTACGGATTTTTAAAAACAAGTTGGGAATTTTTTGTAGTATTTTAAAGGGTCTAAGACTAAGCCGTGGTGAGTGTATGAATGCCCGCTGAGGGATGATGCAACGAGAGATGAGGCAGAGGGTATTCTTTCCAGTTCTGGCACCAGGTGGTGGTTTTTGTATACCTGTATAAACACACATATTTGTGGTGAGGGTGCTCCTAGTTGTAACCATCACTACTTAAAGATGCTTTAAATGTTTTATCAGTTTGAGGTTTCACTGTAATTGGACAGAAAAGGATATTATAAATGCACAGCTTGTGGTGTCTCTGATGGGAAAAGAGATGTATTTTCAGAGAAGATGTCTTGATTGGAATGCAGGGCTGCACTCCCAAAGATCTATTCACCCACAGGATGGGCCGTTCAGCGGGCTGCCTGGCCTGTGAGAGACATCAAGGATGCTGTCTTGGTCACATCAGGGCATACTAAGATCAGGTAAAGCTCAGGAAACACTGCCATGTTCTTTTTTGTCCAAACTAAAATCAATACAGAAAGTCCAGGCTTATGTATCAAAGCTTTTGTAAATCATATGTAAATAAAATCTTGTGCAGGTAGAAGTGAAATGGCAATAATGTCCAAAAATAATTACCTTGGAGAAAAAAAAATGTAAAGCACCATCCCCTGAAAAATTATTTTATCAGCTTTAAATGTTAGCTTTCTAAGTGTTTCTTTAGTAGAACAGTTAATACATTAATTCACATTAATAATGGGAATCAATTTCCTCAAATTTATGAATGTTTTTCCATGTTTATTTTTATATGCTACAGCTTTCTGTTATGCTTCTAGTCAAAATCAGTTTCTACAGATAACTCAAACAAAAACCATGTGCCTCTGTCTTTCTACCTAGTGAATTAAATCAACACATAAAACCTTTCTGAATGGAAGTTTCTACATGTGTGTATATATATAATATACATATATTTAATGAATTTGTCATGCAAGCCTTTTAGTCCTTAATTTTCCCTGCTTGCTTTTTGCAGAGATAAAAGTAATGAAACTCAAAACTGGTGGGGTCTCCAGTTGGTGAACCCAGAAGAAGTGGGGTCAATAGCTGCCTGAGCTCTGGCGGGTCAGGAGCTTGTGACCCCAGGGGAGCTGGGGGCTGGAGTCTAGCGGTGACGATCTGCAGCAATTGTGTGAGGGACCCTCTTGAGGGACCAGGGCACCCAGGAATACTGGTCAGTGCCCCTCTGCTCCCCCAGGATCACCATGGAGCTGCTGCATAACTCTGTATGCAGCATCCATCCCCTCACACTATTACCTCATTAATTCTTACCTCTGGTAACATTTGCCCCCCCTTCTCCTTAAAAAAAATGCAACACAAGCACTGATGTGAGAATTAAAGATCCTTTTAGCTTCATGAGAATGTGAGGGATAGACGATCCTTGACTTGCACAGCAGCTCAGTGAGAGCTTCTACGCGTGTGAGTTAAATCATGGGTGTTATTTCTTACATATGGGACCACACAGGGACACCTCAAGAAATGCTGAATCTAAGTATAAAGAAGCCTTTGAGGCTTCATGCACAGCATGTTTTTCATTCTCTGTTCTGGTAACATTGTCTAATGCTTTTGTTATGGCAGGATCTTGTTGACTACTAAGTTCCTGTGAGCCCTAGGATAAGCAGTGAGCTATGCTATGGATCTGAGCAAGCAAGCGGGCATATATTACACAAGTAAAACGTAAACAGTAGTTCTGTGTTTCCATTGCAGCCTCTGGCTGCTCTGTAATTTTGAGAAAGCTATTTTTTGAGGAGAGTGGGTATTCTTATTTTGCCACATGTGTTTAATATAAGTGAATATTGAGAAATAGGTTTGTACTGTAACCAGGGTAAAGAGCTACTTTCTGTGACTGCTTAATGCTTGAGTCCCCGCAAGGCTCAAAGCGTCAATCTGTGCAGGCAATTCCAGGGCAAAGGCTGGCTCTCCACTGTCTGCCGCTTCTGGTTGCCATGTGGGAAGATGGCTTCTGTCTGTGTTTTGATAGTCCATGCTATGTCAGATTGCATCATCCCAAACTGCTTTTGCATTGGCTGTTTTTGTGGAATAGAAAGCTCCTTTAAAGATTTTTAGAGTAACAGTTTGTACGGGGAATTGTCTAACATGGTTCTGTGGCACACTTTATCTTCTACCCATTTGTCGGAAAGTTGATATGACTTGGTTTTTTCTTTTAGCTTTACCTTAGGGCCAGCATTATATTGAATCTAAAGTGAGCTGTGTAGGTTGGGCAGGCACTTTTAGCTGATTAAACCCCAAGTTTTTGTGTATTTGACTAGAAATTGTAACTGATATTTGATGTAGTAAGCAAGAATGGCCACAAGAAAACGACCTCTAACTGTGGTCGTAGTAACACAGCGCAGTAATGGTACATTGGATATTTTATTCTTGACATCGTGTACTTAGATGCTTCTTTCTTTAAATTAAAATATTGAATCTAAAAATTAAACATTTACTATGCAATCAGAAGATATACTTTTTCTTTGTTTCTTGGATGTGGAAAAATGCCTTGATTTTAAAATTTTATTCTTCATGTGAAATAAATATCTTTATAAATAAATAAAACAGAAATGTTTTAACAAATATCTAGTTCCATATGAGATTTCTTTTTTTTTTTTTTTTTTTGTTCTGTGTTAGAAATAGGGCTTAAATAGTAAAGTTACAGCAGTGTAAAAAGGAATAGCATTATTGTTTTCCTTCCTGCTATAGCTCATCTAAAGATGAACATGTGACCACTTGAAAATGTATTGTACTATGGTTAGAATCAGGTACAAAAAATGATTCAATACAGAATAAGTGTAATTCACTTTTTTCCTTGCACTTTTTATCCTGATTTAACAGACTGTAAAGAAAGTTAATGTAAAAATATGTTTATGCAGCATAAAAAACCTGGACAGTTCATGCTCTGCGTGTCACCTGGCATCAATAGTATTGCACAGTCTGGGAAAGGGAAGAAGCAGGTTTGGCCTTCAAAACAGTATGTCTCCAAGAAAAAAAGCTGAGTTGCTACACCATTAGCATAGATTTAACCATATCTAGGAACGTATTTACCCAGCAGTTGTGCAATATATTTTTGTTTTAACATGCATCTTTAATTTGTTGTTATGCTGTTTGAACAATTCTGTGTCTTACATCTTTTGTTTTCTTTTAATGTTCTTCTCAGGGTCAGCGTCTTTTTGAAAAATTGCTTGAACTGGCATCCCGAAATATTGAGATAAAACTCGTGAGTGACATACTGCCTGTGGAATCAAAGGTATTAAACGACTTGAAAGCAAAGGGTAAGACCAAGTTCTTTATGTTGTTATGCCATTGACTGCTACATAATGCTCCTTTTACTTAAAATGCAGACTTGGAGTATGTATAAAATGCCCACTATTGATTTAGCACTGTTAACCTATAATCCTTCAGCTTTCTCTAGTTCATAGTTATCAAAAATCTAAAAATCTGTTACTGTAGTTGGAGTAGATGTTTGCAGTTAGCAAGTGGTCATAAAGGTGATGCAGTGATGAGATAGATATTTAAACTCATTATAGCCATTCTGATGGTAGGCAACGTAACCTGAGAGACTGCTGTCATACCTCATGGGACAAGGTAGTTTCCTCTTTTCAGTAGTGGAACAATAAATTAATAAAAAAACGTGTTTATGGTACTGATGATTCTGAAGCACTGGGAAATAGACCATCAGTCAGATTTAGTCAACTAACAAGGTTTTCTGTGCTATATGAACTTCTTAGGTGCCTGCTTTCCTAATTGTTGTTTTGAGGCTTAAAATCCCTATCCAAAGAGGGATTACACACTGGCACTACATGAGTAAACTTGCTTTATGTAAAACTGTGTGGAAAAATAGCAAAGAGAGTTTAAGAAATGCTGAAGGAAAGTAGAATCTCTTAGGAGCTCTAACAATCTCACACACGCTTCTCCTGTGTGTGATAATATGCTAATTATAAACTGATAAAAGTATGATTTTAAAGGTAAGATATGTTTTTCAAAGGGCAAAAAGAATCTATATACTTTGGTGATCATTTTTGACACAGATTACTATCTGGATCACAAAGGTAATTTTAAAAAGTTAGTTAAGCAAAGCAGTTGCTATGTGTAGTAGCACCCTAACGTGTCTGTTTATGGTAAAGAATAAAGAGCACCCTCTCCCAACAAAAATCAATCTTCATTTGTGTACATTCCTTGTAATCTCCTGACTGGGAAAGGAAAAGCAAATTACTAATGGAAGTCCTCGTCCCTTAAAGAGATCATCTTTAGACCAAGAATGACATGTTATCTAAATGTAATAACTACAGAGACTTGTCATTTCACGACACTGCCTATTCCAGGGCTTTGATTATTTCTGTTACGTAACCAAAAATGAGAGCGATCTTTTGATAACCAGTAAGAATTACCTCAGCTTTGTCAGACAGCTGTGAAGTAAGGAATTATCTTTTTCTGATGTGTTGAAAAAGAAATAGGTATTTTAATGTCAATGTCAGTAGAACTGTCTTTGAAAAAGTGGTTTCTTTTCCCTGTGAGTCTCAAGTTCCCACCAGTCAGAGGACATGAGAGGTGGGGCCTGTGCATTTATATTGAGGTACCTGGCAAATAGATATTTTAGCTATTGCTTACTGAGAATACCCAATATCAAAACCTATCCTCTTTCAAAAAAAGATAAACAAATATTTTAGCTAGAAAAGGCAATGATGTTTGGCATTAACACTTCCTTCATTTTATGTGGGAATTAATCAGACCTGCGAGCTTTTTGAACAAACAAACTGAACATAGACCTTCACAATCTTATTAGCTTCAGTTTCCCTTATGCCTTGTTCAGATTTCCAAGACAGGAAATTTTAGAGTATTTAGATGAAATGATTGATATATTTGAGTGTTCTGAGCTACCAAGAATTGGAGAAACTCACTTTTATATAGTAATTCTTGTGAGTTTTGCTGTCATTGTCTTTGAACCCTGTAATTGTAGGTATCAATGTGTACTGTTGGCCTGTTTCAAAGATAATAGTATAATTTCTTGATGTTCTCAATATGAGTGGTGTTGGTTTATATTTCTTCTAATTCCATGTTTTGATTTGCTTATTTCTACAATCTCTGACATTTTTGTTAGAATATCTTGATTATGATGTGGTGATTGCCAGCTCTGTTGCAAGTCTTTCACCTGCATTAAGGTTTGTTGTTTGTTTTTTATCTCCACAAAAACTAGGTAAATCTTTATTTGGTTAGTTGTTAGTTTTAATATTCAATCAGATTAACTAGTCTTAATTTTATGTTGAAATGAGCAGATCTTGTATGAACAGTAGATTCATGGTATGTCCTGCTTGTGTCAAATAGAAGCTAAGTGGTTAGCTTAAAAAGAGGCTAGCTTAAAAAAAAAAAAAAAACTACCCCAATTTCCATTAGTTCAATAATATTAATAACACAGTAAATGGGAAATTAATCTATATTAGCTTTTTTCACGTCTGCTGGAGAAAAAATTTCTGTTACCTACTACCATTGTGTTAGCTGAGGACAATCGTTAAGCTTTACTATGCTATCTGGGAAGATCTGTCTACTAAAACTATTAATTTCTGCCCGTAAGGCACTGGCCACCTGCATCTTCAAAAATCAGTCAGAATTGATCCTTGAAAGGGAACTGTGCATCATCGTTTGGTTACATATATTCATGAAGATAACTAATTTTTTTTCACCTGCAACTAGTCAGATTTGTCTGAGAAAGTGTGCCATGCACCTTTTTTAATAGAAATGTTCCTCTTGTGGGAAAGCAAGCAGTAAATACATCAATAGCTTGGCCAAGTTTTGAAGCTTCTCAGGATGGAGAACCAGTATACATATGGCTGAACAGGCCCAAACTCCCACTTGCGGTGTACAGATGTTGAGACTACTTCTGCCAGCCAGATTATTTAGCCCATCTTTAATTTTTCTAGACAGGCATGCATGGAGTCCCCTTGCCTCTTCCCCCCATTTCTGAAGTACTGTAGAAAGCAGCTTTGATAGGCATTTACCAACCCAGGGGTGCATCTGAGAGTCCTCCTTAAACATCCTTCCTCTCCAGTAGCCATCCCTACTGATTAACAGAGGAGAAAGTTGAAATCTGACTTCAGGTTTGAGCTGATGGGGTAAGATAAAGTATAACTTCTGTGGATGGAAGAGCAGAACTGAACTGATGGAGTAAACTAAAATTAGTAATTTACAATTGCAATGTTAGTACAGATATCTGAGCTAGCTGTGAACCTGCAGATTTGTCACCACTGTTATACCTTTTTTTTGCCGTGTCTTTGCTATTCTGACTCACTTAAGCTAGCCGTAGTAGCGTAGGTTGATTACAGAAGCAGTCTAGCAGCTGCAGTGTGAAACATAGATTGATTTACTGTGCTAACACATAACGCACCTAGAGCTGCAGTGACAGGAGCCTCCAAGTGCTGAGATAATGTATATTTGCTAATAATTGCTGCACTGTGGGAGTGTTATTTAGTTGCAAAATTAAGCATGCGGAAATGAGGAAATACTAGTCCCAGAACATATATTTATGATAGACTTTAATTACATTATCAGATTCTGTATTTTGCATAGAATACCTGGCAGGTACTTGCTATAATCTTACCACATTAATCAGAAGTTTTTCCCTTGTATTGAACGAGAATACATCAAACATTTAACGCCTAAGGCAGATGATGTTCATTCAGGGGATATTATTTCTGCTGGTAATGGCTAGAATCTTTTTTTATCTTCATATTTAATGTATGTCTCTAGGCTTTCTTTATTGCACATCTGCCAGATCCTGCACTGAATGCAGAATGATTAATTTCCTCATAGGCTTTTCCATGCTGCTTCTCACTGTGGTATCAGAGTGCTCCACAAATACAGTATTAATGAATTTCTTTTTACAACATCACTGTTAGGTGAGGTTGCTTGCTCTTTCTGTCTCTCAGGGACAACTAGCAATTATTAATGGCAGCACAGGCACCACAAGCCCCATCTGAGCATTTTTTTTTTTTTATGGTCATAATTTAAGAAATGTATATTTGTAATTTTAAAAAATCAACTACATGTACATTCTCCCAGATCATGTTGTCAAAATTACTACTAAACAGGCTATAAACTATGATGTTATTTTTATAGGACCTTTTGTAATATGCAGTCCTAGGGTGTGAAGTCTTGCTTCTCTATTGTTAATGTTGAAGCTATATTTCACTTTCACATATATATACAAATAATATGCATATATGTACATGACTCTCTGGTAAAAGGTAAGTCTGCTTGTAGGTAAAATTTGGCTCACTGTGTAAACAAACATATTCTTCTTTATTCTCTTTCTGCTGTGACAGTAACTTATTAATGCTCGTTTTCAAGGTTATTGTTTTAGCCTTTTCTCAGCTGCGGTTCTGTCTACTGGATTGAAATATCTCTTGTAACCCTCCCACTCCTTGCACATAATTATGTACCAGTCTTTGTTCCTCAGTAACATTTGAATAGTATTGTCTCCAATCAGCAGGTTGTTGTATCATTTCTTACGTGTACGGAATCTAAATCCCATACTAATTACAATCTTATTTTAGCTGACAGTGTTAATGCTTTTTAAGACATGCCAATGGATTTCCTTTCTTCAATTTGAATTGCTTCATTCCCTTTCTATTTGTTTTTTTCCCAATACTGCCTTTTTGTGAATCTTCCCTTTTTCATATATTTGCAAGGAATGTGGGGTTTTTTGCCAGTGCTGGCTGAGGCGGATATGAAAAGAGGAGTCCGTCCATGTCACGATGTGATTTAGAAAAAAATCAGCTAACTCCACTAATAGCTATTTAAGTGTTAGCAGTAAAACTGGAGAACAATAGAAAGTCATTGTGCTAGGGCGGGATCATACGTGCAGCTGTTACTCACTGAACAGTTCGTGCACATTTGCCCAAGATTACTCTCTCAACCTGATACAACCAAAACAGAGAAACTAAAAAGTTATATTATTGCAGGAAGGCAAAGAAATGAGTAGGAAGTGGAGCTCTAGAAGCTTTTTGTGCTTTATTTGTGTGCTTTAGATTGCAAGCCCTAACAGATACCATTCTATGAAAAATTAAATGAGTTTCTGTCTGGGCACCTGCATGAGCCTAGCCTCCTCTTTACCGTCGCCACAATTGGTTGTCCCTGCCTTCTTCCTTGCACCAGTGATCACGTGGTAAGACAGTTCAGGGGGCTGATTTGGCTACAAACTCCTTTTTTTTTTGGCTGACTTAATTGTAATTTGCATTAGGTTTCTGCATTACTCGGTGTATGATTTCACAGGTATAAATGCTGGGTACAACGCAGAGATGGGAAACACACAGCTGGGGTTGGTTGAGCGAGGGTAGAACCACTGGAACCTGGTTTAGATAGGCTTAATCTGTCATGGCACCAGAAAGCTTGGAGTTCACGTAACGCCTAGGGACTTTTCGTGGATTTGTTTTTTCCTGTACTTTTGTTTTAATGAAATTGTTGCATGATGGACAGCCATACTGAATATGTTTTATATATCAGATGAAATGTGTTTAGTCCCATATTCTATTTCGGTTGGCACACTTAAGGTACTGCATAGTTTTAGTACTGTGATGCTTGTGGAACCTCAGTTCTTACCTTTGGCCACAATCACATTTCCTTTCCATGTCTAGTTGTGGGGGAATGGTGAGATGATGTCATATTTTTAAGATATTATAGAAGAACTGAAAAACTCATGTCATAGAAAAGATGGAGATCGCTTGGGAACATTAGTCCAGTTCCTCATGAAACAAGCTGTGAATTAAGGACTTTTTTTAACCTAGAGCCTTTGTGTACTGCAAACTCTAGGAATGTGGAGTTCACCATTTGGGAGAAAGTAAAACATTTTTCTGGAAAAGATAAAGCTACAGGAGTAAGAGAAGGCATTTCCTGACAAGTTTCTGTGGGCTTAAAACATGGTTTGGTTGTGAAGGACTTGGGTTTTTGTGAAAGCCATTGGTAGGATAAACCATGATGACATTGATTAACATTCAGCTCAGAATATTTGGTTTTGGTATTAGAGCAAATGTTCCAAATATGGGGACAGTGGGCTGTTAGCAGATTATGGCAATTTTAAGAAGACAGACAAGCCCCTGTGAGGAGTGGCCTCATGAATATTTGGCTCTGGTGCATGGGAAAGGTCTAGATCGGTTTCAAAGCTGGTTTTAATAGATCCATAATGATCTGGAAGGAGAACAAAAAACTTATGTGTTAAAGTACATTCATCTCAACAGAAGAAAGAAAGAATTTTTTTACAGTAAGACCAATCATTCACCAGAGCAACCTCCCCAGGGACGTGTTAGAGTTCCCGTTGCTGGAGGTTTTCAAGATGTGACTGGTCAGGGTGCTAGATAGTCTCATATAGGCTCCCATTCCCATGAAAGATTGGGCCAGATGACCTTCTGAGGACCATTCTAACCTGGGCTTTTCTATGATTCTAAGTAAGCTTTTAATTCCTCTTCGTGTAAAGACAATGTTGAGAATCAACATAAAAACACTGCAAAAACTGAAAAGAAAATACACTCTGTTCATACAGTGAGAAGCTGCAATTCTGAACCTGAGTCTTGAAGTGATTTCTGCCTGTCCACATGGCCAGTTTTTGTGCAATATACCATAAAATTAATATTATCTGATGCAGGCTCCATAGGAAAGTAGAGAGTGCTCTTTAGGGCTGAAGCTCAGTAGATGATTTTATGTAAGGCATTGAAGGGAGTTGTAGGTCCATTGGTTTCTTGATCAGTCTTTCCTAGGCTGTATTCTCCAAGACTGTGTGAGGAGGAAGGGTGTTGAAGATGGAATAAACTCTTTTAAAATTCAGCTGTACCAAAAATAGACTAATTATTCCCCATGATTTTTCAGGAACAAGTAAGCAGGATCCTTTGAGAGGACCAGTACACTAGGGGTGAGTCCTTCTGAAGGAAGCAAGTCTGAGTTTCAAAGGGTTAAACAAATGTGAATGAGAACAGAAGAGGAGAAATCCCTTCTTCCATTCCTTTCAGATATTAAATGTTGACATTTTTCTAAAATTCTGCCTAAGCCATACCTTAAAATATGACAGTGTTCAAAAGGCAGCTAATGAAAATTGTGCTGGCAAGGCCTTTGACATCTGCTTTTAAATTTATTTCTATATTTTGATTTATTATGAATCAGACCTTGTTCCTTTTTTATTATTATTTTATATGCCTCGGGTACCCACAACAGAGTAGATGCATGCTTTGATTTAGGTTTTATTAGTTGCTGCCGGAGAATGTTTCCTGATATTTTCTCAGTAACTTTCAGCCTGTGACAAGTAATCTTAAAGCCAATTCTAAGATGAAAGATCTCATTATGTTCTTTAATTCTTAGAACCTGCATAATAACTTTGACAGAGTTCTGCATAATGAGAAATACCAAGCAGAATTTCCAAAACTAGTTGCATGCCACCTTAAAAGAAAGAAGCAAGTACAAATTTTGCATCAGAGATTGAAGCGTTCAAGTATCTACCTAACATCTAGGCCACACTAAGACATAGAAACTCCTGCTTGGTTGTTTCTGGGGTAGATATCTTTCTGTTTATGCACCTAAACTCTCGTATCTCAGTTTATGTTGCTAAGTGTGCACGCATCCACTAACATCTCGATAGCAAGGAAATGCTCAGCATTGTTTCTATGCCTAAATCCCTTGCAAATTCAGATGCAATGCTTCTCACTACTTTCAGTTGGGGAGCTAAGTCCTGCAATGTAAGGTAAGCCATGTCCAACCTTATGAAACATGGCTGAAACATGGCAGGTGGGTAGCATTTTTGTTATGTTTTAGGCATGCATGTAGATACACAGAATGTCTTTGACACAGAACATCTGCCTGAGTTGCAGAAGATTAGGTTAAAGATCCTGCTCTGTCTGAAGGTTTCCAAATTGCCAGCTTGAAGAAGAGCTGTCTACCTTACCAGGCACCTGACAGAAAGAAAATTGCTTAAACTAGTATTGAAAATCTTAAATTTTGTAAAACAGAGTTTGCAGTCACAAAGGATTGGGAAGTGCAGAGGGTATCTTGTAGTGGCACTCCCTCGCTTCCTCCTATTCAAGCTCTAATAGTTGCAGAAAATCTTCTAATCTTTGTCTGCATTTAAAGATGACTCTGTAGTAGTCATTCATTTAGGATGGAAAAAAACTGGCTTCCAGTCCCTGCTCTGCTTCTGCTCCTTCTACTGCCACCAGATATATTTTGAAAGAAATGTCTTGCCCTTATTTGCGAAAGAATTATTTTAAGCTTCTGATTGTAGGACAAGATTTTGAAACTTCATTGGAAAATTGATCCTGCTGCACAATTCTGAATGAGGGTCTGGAGGTAAACAACATACCCTCCATTGCCATTGTCCGATACCTAATTTAGATGTCTTTTAGCTTAAAAAAAAAAGAAAAAAAAAGAAAAAAAAAAAGAAAAAAAAAAAGCTGCCTAATAGCCCAGTTTTTCTTATAGGTTCTGTAGGAAACTAGATGCCTAACCTGGGAATAAAACTTCCACTGGAGACACAAATATCCCCAAATTAGGCAACATAATAGATCACAATGTGAAACAGGTTATTTTCTCTTATGAGTTTGAAGCCCACCAACTTTAAGATGATTTAGGCATAGCCTGCCTTACAGAGTTCTCTAGCATGACAGAATTAGCAGTATGAGGCTGTCACGTCCACAACCTATAGAGAAAAACAAGCAAGCAAAAACTTCACACAAAACAAACCTCACTATAATTTAAATTCTGAAGGGAACTGGGGCCTTGGGTTGTACTAGCTTGTTTTGCAAAGAGGGAGAGGGTGAAAAAGGTTCACTTAAGCCAAAAACTCCATGCCTATAAGAGCCAGATATGCAAGCAATAAATTCTAATTATAAGCTCTGCAGTGTCTGCAAACTTTACTTAGAAATGAATACCTTTGCTGAGAGGAATGGCTATGTTCTCAGGGACAGGTACCCTCCCATTGGTAAAGTGTACTTTTGCATGATAAGATATCAGTCACCTGCTTTCCAATGTGTAGCCATTGTTTCAAAGACACATAGGTAAATAATATTACATTTTTCTTGATGAATTAAGGCTAGATGTACTGTAAAGCACTTTTAAGATGTCAGATGTTTAGCAGAAACAATATCATAATTCTTTTGCTTTTAAATTTGTAATTGAAAATGTCTTTCAATTAAAGGTAGATTAATCAGCATTTTAGTAAATAACTTCAGTTTGCAAATGTCTTTGGACTTGAGTCTGGTACTAATGCATGTGTATTCATGGATTTGGCAAAAATGGTCACTTCTGTGCTTCATAAGCTCCAGCACAACTATGAGTGTTGGTCATCCAGCCACGTTGTGAATGGCCAGATTACTTTTGTCTGGTAGTAACTGGTCAGGTTCAACATAGCAGGTTTGTACTACAGTGAACATCTCCAAATCTTGCTTGATAGTTTACATGCTGGAATGAATTCTGCCTGTATGGCAATAGTTGGTTTGAGTCACTGACACTTTTTAGTACAGAGGAACCAGTAACGGATGGCATTAGCAGAAATTAGTTGTGACATTTTTAAAACATATGGATAGCATGCAAGTTCCTACCTACAGTTACTGGAAGAGCTGGTAAGAGCTGCCAGGGCCATCTGAGCTCAGAAAACATTTGTTAGGTAGCTGTGCTCCCTTTGCAGAAATTTTGGCGCCCCATGCTTTCTCTTGTATGCAAAAGCACTAACACTATCTCATACAGAAAAGAGTTGAAAGCTAATGGTCCTACATACAGGCCCAAAGAAAGCAGGTTAATTTATTTTCGGTAAATTTTGTCTTGTCCATTCCTGTAATTCCCACGTGTTTCATATCCGCTTGAAGCCTGACTGTCTTCCTAGAACTGTGCCCTGGTCAGTCACAGCAGTGTGGCTGGTATGACTTGGTATATTTTTCATTGCTACTGTTTGCAAGCAGGCTTCAGCCTTCCCAGTTATGGTGAGTTTTTGGTCTCTCACCTCTCTCATTTTTTATGTCATCTAGACTGAAATGCAACTACAAACCTGGGCAGCCCTGAAAAGACCATCATCTAAAGTGACATCACATGGACACTTGGATCTCTGAAGTCGTGTACATGCTTTTACATTCTTCTAGCTTCTTCACTGCTTTGCTCAATCAATATAACACTTCTGCTTCAAACCTGCAATTAAAGTATTGTGTACTCAAAGCTATACAAGAAGTTGTCAAAAGCATCTAAGAGCATTAATAGATGTCCAAACCAAGCTAACAGTGCTTGACTGACACTATTCAGTTTTCATGTGTTGAATGCTTTGGAAAGGCTACTCAACTGTGCTTCCGCTTGGTTTGTTACATACAGCGTGGTTGTACCATAGAGTAAACCCATGTGACCAGATCTTGCTGGTTTATACAGCATTAGCCACCAAGCTTTATCTTTTTAAGGAGGAGTTGCCACTATAATGCTAATACTGATCTTTCTGGTAATCTCCTATATCAATTTTCAAATGGCTTCCAGGGCACTTTAGTGTGTCATGAATTTTTATACAGCCTAATGATTGGAAAGTAAATTACTTTAAGCTTGTTCTAAGGCAACTCAACTGGAAGAAAAGTCCCCAGAATTATATATCTGTGTTACTCTCCGTCATTTCCATCTCTTATTGCCCACTCTTATAGAGCAACTGTCTCTAACGTTTACGCTTGAGAACAGAGTACATTCAGCATCTTTTCCTTCCTTTGGACAGAATATTAACCATGTTTAATGTGCAAATATTAATAATTATGTAGCGTAGAAATAGACAATCACTTCAGTGACTGAAAACAGATCCCTGCTCTTGATGCTTTTAATCTCAGAAGTTAAGTTTGCCTAAAGTGATGGGAAAAATATCAGCAGAGTTATAGAACTACATAACATCTCTACTAAGCTTCAAAACCATGTCAAAAGAACATTATGATGGTTGTAATGTCAAGCTTTCAAAAATAACAGTTCCTAAGCAAAGGGTCACAGAACAACTGTTCTCAGCCATAAGATGATGGAAACAGACTGAAGGTCGGTCTTCTGCACTGCTGGGGTAAGCAGAACCACGCGCTTACAGGAGTATAACAACTGAAACAAGTGAAGGATGATATTCCCCTTAGTCTGTATACTCATTTAGTAATTTATAGGTTAGGAACTGCCTAGTCATGGAGTTCAGCAATCTGTTGTGGTGTTTGGATGATTTTCTCCTTTAATTTGTGGAATCACTTTTGAATCTATTTGCGTTTTTGTCATCCGCAAAAAACTTATGCATGGTAGCAATGTGTTCTGCAACTTCAGTATCCATATTTCCTCAAAATCTTTTTGATTTATTTTATATAGATTTACATTTAGGTTGCCTGAGTTTAACATTACTTTTCTCTCTTTCCTTCCCTTTCTTTCCTTTTCTTACTTGGACTCAAATCTACTTATTGAAGGATACCATTTTATCTCTAACATTCTTCTTTAGCTTCTCTTTTAACTGTCCTTGCATCATCTCTTGGGAGAGGGGCATTTGGTTTTGCTAATCACAGACATTTATGCTGAGCCTCTATTAAAATGTTTTCAAGTATTGCCAGGCAACCAATAAAGATTTTTCTCTTTGGCCTTTGATTTTCTCTTAGCATACATCCTTATGTTATGAAGGTCTTCTTTCTGAAATTAAACATTACCAGAATGGGCTTGTGGGAGGCAGGTGGTGGTGGTGGTGTTACAAAGATAGTGAGCTGAAGTACAGTGTGGTCATCCTTACAGGGGCTTTTTGATAGTTGCATCTTGACTCAGTGCTATGCGTTGCTCAAAATAAATCAAGAGTAGCTTCTCAGCTTGTGGTTCTCTAATTGGTCCATGAAGCTATCACTTATGGTATGTAAAAATATATTCTCTGTATCATGTCATTTTGTACCATCAAGCTCTTCACAGTTATGATACAGACTTTAGTTAAATATGACATCATCTTCTTTCTGATGGACCCTATCAAATTTAATGCACAGGGATACTTATGCTCATTTAAGCATGTGTAGAATATGTTACTTCACCATCATTTTTGTTCTGTTCCTTCTTCCGCTTACTGAACACTGATCGAGACTTCATCTGGGGACAAACTAATTCCCCTCCCCCCGCCCCCCCCCCCATGGTATTAACACTGAAATAAGAGTGCTTCATGAATACTCAAGAATAAATGTTCATGATGCTCACAAAAAATGGAGGAATTGCTTAGTTCCTATTTTATAGATGAAGAAATAAGACACATGTAAGAGCCAAAGCAGCCACTTATTTTTATGTTAGTTGGCGGCACACACAATCTGTTGGTTGTTTTGATTGTTTTTTAAAAGAGTATTTATCACTGTGTAGCACTTAATATATTATCAGTATCATTGTGAACAAGATTAGACTCCAAGGGCTCAAACTAAGTCCTCAGAAAATGAGATGCGTGCCAGCCCTTCCCTGCTCTCTCTCATGCAGAGCAGCTTTGTTGAACATCAGTTGTGGCATCCAAATATTCTGGGGTAGTTTCAAGCAGCTTAAAATATGAGACTATCCTTTTTCTCTTCAATCCTAGCCTTATTTGCTCCATTCATTCTGTCTTTTGTAACATGAGTGAGGTCCCACAGCAGCAATCTTTGTTCCAAGGACCTGATCCTCCCCCCCAGCAGAACTGTCTCCTGTGCTTCATCTGACCCCGTTAATGTCTAGTACTGCTTCCAGTTTCATCTTTCATTGTTTTCATACAGAAGTTGCCTGCTTGCCTGTCTGTTCACCATACTTCATGTCATTCTTCCACTATGTTTACCATGAAGACATTATCGTTTCCAGTTTACATGCATTTTATAATGCAAATCTAACTGACATCCCTTTCTTTCTCTTGTCTTACTGCCCCACACTCTCATCCTTCAGGCTTTCCTGGGTGTGCGTCCAGCTAGCTGCCTCAAATTGGCTTCCAAAGTAATGGCAGCACTTTCTGCTGCAGCTTAAAGTGGGTGCCTTGAAAGGATTGGCACCAAGTCCATGATGTGATCCTTGGGACTAGAAGCACATGTGCTGCCTTCTGACCTCACTTTCGTAGGGATCCCAGCGTGCAGCTGCGAGCAGGCGAGTTACGCAGCTCCTGTCCTGTACCCTGCTGCCGTCCCAGATGGCTCTGAACCGGGCAGTGTCTGTCTCTCAGTGTCCTCGAGCTGATTCTCTCTGTCTGTCCTGTGTGGTTTGGAGAAGAAAGAGAAGTCCTGTACCTGGTTCTCTACTCGTTGAAGGTGTCATGGGGGAATAATATAGCTATATTCCTGTCCTTCACAGAGAGTTGCTGATATTTACACTGGAGAAATGAGATGATACTTGTGGTCTAGTCTCTCTGGGACACTAAAATCCACTGTGATTTCAGTGTGCTGTCACTTTCATTGACTGCATATTGTGTACGTCCATCACCCAGCTAATAACACAGAATCTGTGGAGTTGTGGCTTCCTTTTATTTCACTTTCTACATTTTAAATAGGCTGTATGGATGAAAGTCAATCTGTGTTAAAAACCTGCTAACTGACAAGCTATTGATTTGCATCCCCTATGTATTTCCTCAAACACAAAGCATTTTTTCCTCATGTGCTTTTTATTTTTCCTTAGTGTGCTGTGTGGATTTTTCTGCTTTTGACATTGGGGCATGTCCATTTGCATCTTTAAAATATCTCCATTTTAATGTATGAAATATCCGGGTGACCAAACTAGAATGCTGAAGCCCTCAAATATCCATCTGACAGGCTGGTCAGGACAGCAGTAAATCAAATGTGAGAGACTTCAGTCTGCTACAGCAGAGCTGCAGTGTCTAGTCTACATGCTTACTTTTGTAAAAGAAGAGACTGTAAAAGTGTCTTGTTCTTTTAAGAACCTTAGACCTATGGTAAGAAACAAAAGCTCAGCTTCAGTTCTTTGGACTAAGAAAGAAAGAAGAAATTCCCAGAGTCCCAATCTGCAACAACTATCAGCAAGCTTTGTCTACCTTTGAGTTATATATCATGAGTTAATATCTGCAGAAGTTCTAGCACATGCTAAATAAAATAAAATTAGGATCAAACTGGTCACCCCAAAACTGTGGTTGGCCTTAAAACTATTAAGAAAAAATATTTTTACTTTCCACACATTTATTTGTAAAGGCTTGGAGAATATACCATGCTGCTTATGTAGTCAGAGAATAAAATATATCCCTCAAGTAATTGGAGAGTGGGGGAGTGAATGAATAACTGAATGAATACATGTGCTAAATGAAACAATGAATGAGTGGGCAAGGGCAAAAGTGAAATGATGAACTGGCAATGAAGTGGGAGAGAGTGAAGGAGAGGGAGGAAGAATGATGGGGGGGAGTAGTGGGGAAAATGAAATAAAAGGGAGGAATGAATCAGATGAAAGAGAAGGGCAGAAACAGAAAACTGACTAATTAATTTAGGAAAAGATCAGAAAAGAATGCCGGCAAAAGGCCAAGCATGTTCTTGGTGGGCTTGTGACAACATAGATGAAAGGAGAGAAAAATAATTGGAACTGAGATAGGAATGATCTGAAAAAAGTAGAAAAGTTAGAGGCTGATTTGGTAGGCATAATAGGACAGGATCAAAGGAAAGAAGTAAGGAAAGATGCTGAGGGACAAGTGAGAAGTAGTAGTAAAAGGAAATGGCTGGGCCACTGGCAGATCCAGGCTGGTTCTGGCTGTGCCTCTGCTTCCCTTGTATGGCCATGGCCAGGTCAGCTACTGCTCCTGCCTTTTGGTAGCCTGGAGGTCATACTCAGAGAATCAGTTGATGAAAGTGCAGGAAAAAAATTGATTCTGTTCTGAAGGTATTGTAAGAATAAAAAGCAGTAGCCTAGGACCAAATAATACTGCCCTCTGAGGAGGCATACTCTGTCCTCACCTCTTTGCCTGCCCTGCAATACGCCTTCTCACCTTCCAGAACTGAGATTTCTCCTTCATGGGAAGGAAATCGACAGAACCCAAAGCAGAGCTAGAGATGGCAGAGGACCACGTTTTGGGAATGATTACACAAGTGGTGTTACTGCTAGTCAGCCCATTGAGAAGTGACTGTTGCTAATACTGATGGTTTTAGAATATATAAATATCAGAATGAAATCATGTTGATAAGTTAAAAAAAGAAAGATAGGGATAAATAGTTGCTGCATTTTTTGGTAGGGATTTAGCCTTGTTCATTCATAGAAGGTTGTGATTCTAATTCCTCATGTGTTAAGATGAAAAAATGTCCCTGAATCCTTGGATTTTTCATCTCAGAAGTATATAATCAAATCTAGTGCTTCATAATGCTAATCCAAGTAAAGAAAAGTGTCTTTGAAGGGGAGTGGGGTAAGCAGTGTGTGAATTTACTAATCTCTCTATTATATTTAAAATAGTTTTTTTTACAGTAAAAACATATGCAATTATAATTAGGCAAAGAAAGAAAGCCACAATCCAACTTTAGTAATGCTTTTCTTGATAGTATTATAGTCTCCCTTTAAGTGGTTATATGCTTTGTCGCCTGCATCAACTAAGTAAGAAAATTAGTTTTCCCAATCTCTAAAGCAATCACTTTTATAGCTTCATCTAGTAAATGAGCAGCCTACTCTCCGATAATGAAGGACAAAAAAGATGTGGAATTTTTTTAAAAATATTCTATCAAACTTTGTTGTACACTGTTTATCTTACAGACTTCACTGAATCATCAGACTCACAAAACAGATTTATACTCAGAAAATGCTATTTAGAGGAATGCTGAGTTCTGCTAAGGGGAAAGAATTGAACTGATCATCAGTGCTCTCATTATTCAAAGTTTTATTCAAAATAATCTATGACTATTGATATAAAATACCTTAAATAGCTCAACAAGAAGTAAAAATTTGATGAAAAATACTGATGTCAGAGTCAAGTCAGTGCAAAATGTGAGGATTTTTCTCATGTTTGCTACATCATGCTGTAAGCTCATCACCAGGCAATGTATACTCTTGTGAGACCCTGCCTGGACTACTCCATCCAGCTCTGGTGTTCTCATTATGGGAAAGACATGGCCTCCTCTGGATCCACTCCAACAGGTCCATGAAGATGATCGGAGGGCTGGAGCACCTCTCCTGTGAAGACAGGCTGAGAGAGCTGAGGTTGTTCAGCCTGGAGAAGAGAAGGCTCCAGGGAGACCTTATAGCAGCCCTCCAGTACCTGAAGGGGCCTACAGGAAAGCTGGAGAGGGACTGTTTAGAAGGGCAGGTAGTGACAGGACAAGGGGTAGTGGCTTTCAACTGAAGGAGGATAGATTTAGATTAGATACAAGGAAGAAATTCTTTACTGTGAGGGTGGTGAGGCACTGGCACAGGTTGCCCAGAGCAGCTGTGGGTGCCCCCTCCCTGGCAGTGTTCAAGGCCAGGTTGGATGGGGCTTTGGGCAACCTGGTCTAGTTGAAGATGTCCCTGCCCATGGCAGGGTGGTTGGAACCAGATGATCTTTAAAGGTCCGTATCAACCCAAACTATTCTATGATTCTATGATCAGGCAGCAAAACCTGTTGAGAGAGGCATGAAATGTTTGCTACTTTCTATAAAATTATTAGGGGGCAAAGAAAAGCTGTTTGGATCTTTTAAAGTTACAACAGATTCTAGTGCACAGACTCAATTTAATTATTTCTATTTCTTTTTTAAAGATATTCTGAAATGGGAGTCCTAAACTTTGTCCCAAACAGAAGGGGTTTCTATAGCAGATATAGTACAGAAATCCCTGACTTCAGAGACCAAATCCAGGTGGGAAAGGGTAGAGCTGAAGTGTATGTCTGCTTCCGGACTTGTTCCGTACAATGAACTGTAGTGTCGGCTGCTTGCCTTTGTGGGGTACTTGCTTATCAACTATCTACTATGGCAGCATGTGCCTTCCAAGGACGTAGAGACACGGATGTGTCTTTGTTAAGAACAGAATAGAAGTTTTCCAGTGGAAATTGTAGAATGTAAAATTCTAAATTTACAATTAAGAATCTTAAATAAAAAGTCTAGTACACACCACGGGTTTTAAGAAAAAGAAGTGGGAAGAAAGGAAGGAACTATTACAGTGCAAATAATAAAATCCCATGGGGTTCACGAGGTTAATTTACTTTTAAAATTCATGTTGTTATGTATTCTGCATTAGAGAAAGGAGTATCAGGCTTCAAATCCTGTTTCTAAATACTGAGGTTTTTTAACATGAGCTGCACTGCATTTTGTGGTTTTTCATTATGGAATCCCAGTGCTTTATGGATTTATGGAAGCATTCTGTCTTGTGGGTGAAAATCAGAAAGCCACGAGTTTGCTCTGGAAAATGGATTTCTATCTTTGGAAGGACTAGAGGTATGTAGTTACGAGTTTTTTCCTCATTTGCAGTCCAAATTCTGTGTAAAGGTTAATTAAACATGCGAACACGTGATTAACCAACTGAGTTACCTGCTATTTGTAGGGAAGCTCAAGTAGAGCGTGCCTATGCTGTATCTATTCTGTGGGTAAAGAAGAGATCTTTTATCTCTGTGACGTCATATTTGTCATGGTTTTCCCACCCTGTGTTAAGATGCACCTTTGGCTTTTTGTTAGTGAATCAGAAATTGTGTTTAGCTGGGTGAGTCTTACAAAGCAATGCTGCCAGGCCTCTCTTTCGTCTCTCCTGCAACACGGGGTGAGAAGTGTTTTGGTTATATGTTTGGTTTTTCTGCTGAGTACATCAAGAGGGCTCAGCAGGCAGCACAAAATGCATTCACATGGGTGAGAGCCCTAACACTCTTATGCTGAACTCTGTCTACAGCAGGGTACTTAGCTGAGAAATTGGCATTTTGATTGCTTGGACTAGCAACAAAGGCCAACATTTGACATCTTCGAAGCCACTGTAAGGATGCATGTAGACAAATGTTACCTTGGGAACTAACTAGCTCCCAAGATGTCATCAAAATTAAACAAGCAATTGAAAGAAACAAATTCTGACCTTTCCTTTGTTCTCAAGAATCTGCCATCCTGCTTCCAGTGAGTAAACTCTGCACACACGAGACGGGTCTTTTCTGGATCTTCTGTATCACTGTGGAGCCCTGTGTAAGCGCGTGGGAAATGTCATCCCAAGCAAATGCCAGCATTGCCCTCCTATCTGCTTTGTTTGAACAAGGCAAACAGTTACACAAAATGAAAGGCAACCAAGTACTGGGGCTTGTCACCTGGAATTTTTGAGGGGCCTGATTTTGGAGGGAGTGGAGGCTGCCATTACGTGGCCCTGCCTTTAAATGGCAGCACTGGCATAAGCAGTTCCTGCGTCTTGTTTCACCCAGCCACAAGCCACTCGTCCCCACACCTGCGCTGGGCCTTCAGTTGTGTCAGAAAAATTGTTTACTGCCACGTGGTGAGCTGGACTAGTGAATTGTTCTACATTTGAAACAACCCTTTTATTTTTATTTATTTTTAACCTGGATCCATTTTCTGATCCACCTCATTCCTTGGACACCGAAACGGCTACTTGGGCACAGCTGGGAGGTGGTGGAGGGAAGGAGAAGGATTACTGAAAATGAGATCTGCTCATGCCACTATTACTGGGAGATTTTGGGTTTCTTTTTAAATGTGCCAGTTGTAATTCTGTAATGCTTTGTTTTCAGACAGAGAGCTGGGTAATGCTCATTTCTTACTATTTTTTATTTCTTCCTGCTCTCTCCTGTCCCCACATTCAGCTCTTGGCTTCCTCAGCAGTTTCTGGGGCTGTGCTGGCTCACAGAAATTATTTTAATCCACTGAATGAGTGAAAAACAAAGCAAAAAAAAACCACACTTGTGAGCACAGAGGATATTTGTTCTCCCTGATCGTGCAGGACAGAGCCCGATAGCGTGTTACAGTCTGCTGGGAAGGGAAGGGAACCAGGCTAGAAGCTGGCTTGGTGCCTGGAGAGGGGGCTGGGAAGTCACCCGGCAGCGATGGAGACCTCTCTCTTATCACACCCGTGACTCCACAGGGAGATCCTTGACTGCAGCCCATCTGCTCAGGAAAGCTCTCTCGTAGCAGCCTCTCCTCCCAGCTCCAGCCAGGCACGGACACGTGAGCCGGCTGGGGAACATGCCAGTGGAGATGAGCGGTGGCAGCACGCGGGGGGCAGCGAGGGCTTTCTGCATGTTTTCCCTCAACCACCCACGCCGCAGCCCCGAGCGTGGGAGCCCGGCCATTGCAATGCCGGTGGGTGCTGCAGGCACCATGTCTCTCCAGAGACGGACCAGAGGGGCCCATGGAGCTGCACTCACCGCTTTTTCTCCTGTGCACTGATTGCCTTAAAATTATCTTTGTGTCAGGGACCTCAGATGCTGTAAAATAAGGCAGTAAGCATTACAGTAATTTTTCAATAAAGATATCTGTATCAGAAACAGCTTCCTTTTACTACAGGCAGCATTAACTCTGGGGGGCCGGTGTTGTTTTGAGAAGCTGTGTGTGCACAGAGTTTATGGCTGATTGGGAGTGAGTGGGAATTTCATTCAGAAAGATGATGTTTGTCGTGCAGGTAGTTTGAGTATTACAGTTTAAAGGCAGGCCAAGGAGGTGAGAACAGAAGTTGTATTGAGAAGGCTTTCTGGGAATTGCTGGTGCGATCTGGAACATAACTTCTTTCTATGATTCGTTTTTTGTATATGTGGCAACTATATAGGGAGCTGCTAAAGAAGACACAGCAAAGTTTTTAGTGTACTTTTCTTTTTAAATTACTATGGACTTGGACTGATGAATAGCACATAGTCCCAGAGTGGCAGGATTCAGTTCTGCTAGTTTTTAAAAAGGAGAGGTGTGTATGTGTGAGGAGCAGAGGGCAATGTAAACAAAACAGCTGATTCAAAGTTAAGTTATTACCATCAGAGATTTCCCTAAAAGTCCTTGAGTGTTCTCTCTTTAAAATAAGTCTGAATCATTAATCCTTCTGGGGCCAGGCAGACTTTTAAGTTGCATTTTGGATCCAATATTCCATAAAGAGCACAGAAATAGTAAATAGTCTAGCTTGTCTTTTAATCATTCAGAGACGTAGCAAAAATAACTTTGTTGTCAAGTTGTGCATTCCTCTGCTTTTGTACTTGTCCTCCTCTGAGTGCTGGCAGGTCACGCTAATGGGGCTTCTGGAACAACTCCAGACTTTCTGCAATCAGTTGAGAAAATAGCATGAAAATTCCTGGGGAGATGCTCCTCTGCCTGGGTCGCTTGTGTCTGCCCAATATGAGACAGCTACTCCGCTGCTTGTGAGCAGGGTATGGAAAACTCTGGATTTTTGTCTCAGTGGAATAAAAATTATTTTTATTCATGGGTGTACTTTGTGCTAAGGCTTGTAATAGAAAGCGCATAAATAAAATGAAAGTGTGTATTGCAAAATGTAGGGACAGAGACTTTCATTTTGTATATCTATATGCCTACACATCCATATCCTAGTGAGCAAACTGTATTTTAAAAAATAAGTTTGGGACCTAGGGGGCAATAAAGGCTCTTTTGCTGATCTTTCTGAGCTAGCACATGATGATTAACTGCATCTATACTGATCTGAAAACTCAGTTTAGCTGAAGGCATGCAGCAGGTCCATGGCACGACGGCACGTGCGCTGCCTCCCCCAGGCATGGTAGCCTCCCAGAGAGGCCGTGCAAGGTGTCGTGCAGGCTGTTCATGGTATGGACTAGTTAAGTCTGCTCTTGACTCTGGCTTGAGGCCATCCTCCAAAAGTTATAGATCAAAATGTGTATCTTTGCATGCCAAGTGACTGTCAGCAGTGGGGTGAAACAGAGAAGGCCACAGCTCACATTCTCAGACTCCTTTTTAAAGGTCTCATTACTCGGAGTATTTGCTTGGGAATACACAGAATTAGGTGAGGGGAAAAAACCAGTGCTGGGAGCAAAGGCACGTGGTGCCGAGGAGAGTGAAGGGATGGCAAGAATGGGGTACGCAGAGGAGGGCAGCTGTTCCTACAGCAGCCAGCTTGGAATGGACATGGTGCAGGAGCATTTGTCAGGTTCAAAGTGCAAACATGCAAGAGAGCTGTAAGCAGTGTTGCTTTCACTGGCCAAACTCATTTCACTTACTAGCGCTTCTTTATATCCCGCTGTCCCTTCTCCTTTGAGATCCCTCTACAACCTCCCTACTCCCCCTGCCTACCCTCAGCTCTGTGTAGCTCCCCCTGCCCCAGTGTACTCCACCTGCCATCGGCTGCTGTGCCTCTGCAGCCTGCATGTGACAACCACTGTTTTCCCAAAACAGGGAAGGAGAGGCATTCAAAAGCCCCTGTGCATCTTCTCCACCTTTACGACTCTCCCGTTCCTAGCAGGGGGTAGCAGAGCCCAGCATGACTCCACCACCCTTTGTCCCGGAGCTCTGCACGATGCACAGTCCCAGCACGTGCCATCAGATCATGTATCTCCATTTCTCTCCATCCTCTTTCCTGCTGCAGCACTGTTTCCTGCTGTCAGGGCTAATGGGGTCAGGGCTCTGCCTGTTGTGAATCACCCATCACTGTTGCTGCAGCTTCCCAGATACCTCCTGTCTGGCTCTCCTCTCAATCCCTAAATCCTTCCCCTTTCCCATGTGTCTTTCTGGTTTTAAAAACACTATAGTGAAAGTAAGAAAGTCGTGAAGACAGAAGGCCAATTTTAGCCGTAGTACAAGCAAATGCGGCTTCTGTTTCTTGGGCGTTATGTTTGCTAACTCCAGAGTGAGTTTAGCCTGTAACTGGTGCTGTTGAAAACTGTTGCAGGCAGAATTTGCATGTTTGCTTTTGAGGCAGCTGTGATAATAGCAGCCTAAACAGTTGCTCTTTCTGGGTCTTCTTTACAAAAAATTTATTATATCCACCAGGGAGGTGATCTGGCTCAGCCATGTTATTTCTTTACCAGGACAACCTGGTAATATCCTCGACTGCTTGCAGGCGTTGGATGCAAAACCTCCTTGTGCACCTTCTCCACACTGATGCATAAACCTGGATTTGGAGGCTAAGCAGCAGCCCTGTGAGCCCTGACCTCCTGCAGTCTCCCATGAAGAGGAGTCTCTCTATTTGTGTAGCTGGCTGGTGACCTTGCTTGAGCAGCAGTAAAATCTAAAGCCGTCACATGCTACAACACAGATGTGCCAAGATGCGCATCTCTGTGACATACAGTTTTTCATGATAGACCATGTATTTGGTGAGCTCTTGGCTGAAGTCTCGTGCTAACTGCTTAGAGTGGTTTGACTCAAATATGTAGAAAAGGTCCTAAGCCTTAAGCTCCAGTTCTTGAAGTCAAGCTTGCCCTGTAGCCTTCATGACGTTGTTAGTGGAGTACCTGAGGGCAGGCAGCTAGACTGAACTGGATATTGCAAGGCTAGAAATGGTAAATGGCACTTGCTTGTGCCATCCTTCTTTGGGATTACTTTGGGAATTGGATTTCTTTTGGAAAAGGATGAAAAGTCAGTCTTTTTTTGCAATGCTACTATTGTCTTCTATATTCTTCCTCCATTATGAGACAGAGCAAGAAGCTGAGTGGCAGCCTGGCACCTGCCAGGGGCTGCGTTCCCATCACATGGAGAAGGTCCAGGCTCTCATGGGCAGGGTCCCCTCTGTGCATCCCAGATGGCATCAGTCATGTCCTTTACAAGGAGTGTAAAACGTCCCCACCTAGAAGAAAAAGAGAGATGTCTGTTACTTAAAGCATGCTTTGATCCCTAGAGGGGTCTCTTTTTTTCTGCAGAAAGAGGGCAATCTGGCCCAACCTTTAGAACGCACAATTTTATGGAACAGGCAAATCCACTTGAGTTTTAAGTGGCAGCTCTAGTTTTCTTTAAGATCTCACACTGCAGTTCAATCTTCAGTGAAACAAAATTGTTAGATTTATTTTTTTAAGAGTCTGGCATCTACATTAGCAATCAAGCCTACAAATTGTGCCTTCTGGTTGAACTCAGCAGACCCACAGCTTTGTGTAATTGAGACTGCAGCATGATAAAGAGTTCTGTTCGGGCTTCACATATTGATCAGTCCAATTTAATTTCCTCATGGGACCTGGTCCGCGCTAGAGATGATGGATTGTGTTGAAGGCCTGATAAGCCTATTTTAACAAAACATCTCAAGGGCTTCTAGAACAGAGGCAATTATCAATACTGATGCATGTTTCCTTTCATCAAAAGGTAAGGGCTCATTAAGAGGCTGCACAGCAGCTGCTGCTTGCAACACATGACTTTTTTTTTAATTAACTTTGAGATACTATTCCCTCAGCCTTATATGAGTTGGCTATTTCCAGAAGTAAAAGAGATTGGGTTCCAGGTTTTGATTTTAATGATATGTGTGATAGCAGTGTCTCCTGCACTGCTATATTCACTATTTTGGTAATTGAAGCCTAGATTATATTTTAGAGTGACAGTCCCATCCAACTGCTTACACCCATGTCTAAACTGCCCACGCCCACAAATCCTGGTGTGTTACAACTTTTGGATTTTTTGTCCGGTTACTGATGATGTCCGCTATTTTTAACATTAGTATTACTGGTTAAACAGTCTCCTGTTGTAACTTTAGCAATCAGCATTTTTGTTCCATGTTGGATATTTCAAAAATGTTTTTAAACTGTGTTTATTTTCGGCTCTCAGTTATGAGAAGGGAGCTCATTGTTGCTTCCGACTGTTTTACCTTTCCCATACAAAAAATCCTAACATTTCATTTATAACCTATTTGATGTAGGTGTGTTGTGGGTGTTAAATTCATACTGTTGTTTAATGTTGCAAATTGGAAGTATGAAAAGAAAATATGATCAAGGCAAATTGCTATGTTAAATTTGATTTTAAACACAGTTTTCAGATAAGCAGCTAGAGGTTTAGCACCTTACAGAATTGTTTTTCTTAGCTAGTAGGAGGACTTGCTTTTTTGTTTGTTTATTCATCAGAAAAAAATTTAAACCTTTTAACACCTGCTACAGTGTTTTCTGATTTCCATTTCACACACATCATCTCATTAATTAGAACAGTTCTGCTCATTAATGCATGGATTGAAAGTTAGCAGCAACATGTTCCAAGGAAAATTGGAAAATACCTTTGTTTCTAATCATAGATGAATGTGGATGAGCGATAGCTAGAAAAAGTTGGAAAGGTAACTGGGTTGCAGCAAATGCAATTGTACAATGAACAAAATCCTGCAACTTGTGTAAAGTCCTATGTTGCATGTTTGGTGTTTCATGAAAAGTGGCACTTTACCTGATTTTTCTTCTTTTCTTGAATTTGTTCAAGTGAGAATTACAGTTTTCATAATAAAAAAGAAATATTTAGCACTGATAACTGTTGCTTAAAACTGCAAGTCAGATGTTTCTTAGAAGGTCAGAATTAGGAAATTAGATTAACAGAATTGATATTTCAGTTCTGTAGGTATCCTGGAATCCTTTTGAAGTTGTGACTCATCCAACCATTGCTGGAATTCATGGTACTGAAGATCCCATCAATGTTTAATGGGAGATGGCTGGTGCCGTTACTGCCTTCCAGGCTGCTGTTTACTGTCACTTCTCTTCCCCAGTTTCTGTCATGACTAAAATGTGAAGATGAGTGTGTTACTTTAAATTACCTTCAGCAATGATTAATTCAGATTAATCACCTAATCTTGCAAACTCTAGAGCACTGAAAAAACAATAATGATGTGGGACATCTCCTAAACTCACCTGATATTAAGGATATTCCGGATTTAGTCCTGCAAACATACTGATGGGGCCAGTTCGGACATTCCTTCTGACATGATGACGTGCTTTTCCCCGACAAGTAATTCCTTTGATTTCAGTGCCATGTAATCCTTATTAAAATGGTGCAATTCAAACTGGTAGGTTGAATGTCACAGATTAGCAGGATTAAGAGCAGTTTCAGCATACTTTTGGCCTTTGCTTACTTCCTCACTCTTTAATCCTCCCTCCACGTTCCTCCTGTTGGTCTGTTCCATGCGGCAGCCCGCCCGAGGCTACCTGCTCGAGCCCTTGCACAGGGCAAAGGAGCAGAGTCTGCTTTTCAGGAAAGGGTTGTAATTGGGTTCGTATTTTAAAGGTTGCTATTATACGTAGCAGCTTTGAGTTACAGAATAGACCTTGAAAAATAAACTGCTTTGGGGAACATACAGTCCTGAAAAAAATAGCAATTATTTCATTCTAAAATGAAGAAAAATTAAGTAAACAATATAATGCATGGGAATGTTCCCTATACCTGCTTTTGGGGAATATATGTTAATTAAGGTCTTAATAGTGGAACATTAACACTGTTTATTATTAATTTTAAACGTCAATGGTATGTTTAATTACATTCCTCACTAGTTTTGGAAGCCGAGATCCTGAAATGTGACGTTGTTTCTTTTTTTTTTTAATAATGTAAATTGTGTTATTTTAAACAATGCTATTTATTATTTTATCCTTAAATCTCTAGGTGCCGAAGTGTTGTATATGAACATGTCAGCATATAATGAAGGGCGGCTTCAGTCATCTTTCTGGATTGTTGATAAGCAGCACGTGTACATTGGAAGTGCCAGCCTAGACTGGAGATCGTTGGGACAGGTAATTTAATTGAAAAAGTAATCCTATACTGAGTTATAATGAGGAAAAAAAAGTAATGTTTTGAGGTCAGCAAGTGGAGATGGCTAGCATTCTTTTTCTGATAGTTTGCTGGCAGAAATGCAGCATCAAAAACTGTTCTGCCATAGTTTTGATGACTCTTCTGTGTTGCCAAAAGTATATTGCTATAAATTTTACTTCTTTTCATTGGAATAGCTATCCTCAACAGTTATGCTTTGAGTTAAGCATAATTAAAAATTTGATTGCCTTTATTGATTGCTGTGATGGTTTTGTTGATTGAAGATTGTAAGTTCTAGTGTACTTATTAAAAAAAAAAAAAAAAAAAATGAAAACTTGTTGGAAAACAAACTGCTATGGAAACTCCCTGGTAAGGTTGTGAGCATGACCTAGTCCCTCTCATCTGCCATTTAAATGAGGAAAAGCAAAATCTGGAAAGACTTCCAAATTGATAGTGGGTATTATCCTGAAATACCTACCACCTCTGGGGAGGGAGAGATTTAGGAGTACAGAAAGTCAAATGGCACAAGGTTATTGCAGGTTGTACATATTGGAGACAATTACTTATTTTGATTCCTCCTAAAGAAGTGAATTGATGGATGTACACTGAGTCCTCAAACTGTGCTGAGGACTCTCTATGGTCTGTGACCATTATGAAAAAGTGATTCATCAGTAATGCAGCTTATTTACCTTCTTGTAGGTATTTGTAGTTGTTGTTTCGGGTTTTTTTTTTTCCCCAACAGTCTCAGGATTATTAAAGGCTGTAATGTTTGCTACATACCACTCACTCTTGTGAGGCTGCTGGTGGTCATATTTAGGGAGTAGAACCTGTGATTTTAGAGCTGAGGAACTGTAATGCACAGCAGAGGGGAAAAAGAAGCAGTCCTAGGTAGTCAGCAGTTGCAGTAAAAAACCCTTACTTTCTGAATATGAGCAGATTCTCAGAAACATGACTAATTTTGAACAGAAGTTCTAATGATTTTGTAAAGAAGAAGGTATGTGTTGGTTGTGTTGAAGCTTTTAAGGTTTGTTTTGAGCTAAGAGACTGACAGTCTGAATAAAACCAAATCAGCTATTTTAGTAAAGAACAAATGAGTAAATACATTTTTGCCGTTCCTATGTGTATTACTTTATTTAAAAGATAACTTTTTGAATGTTTACAAAGGAATCTGGAAAACTGGTAGAAAAGAGGATGTTGTTAGCAAACTAGAGAAAGTCTTGGCCAAGAAGATGTTGTATTTTTAGTCAATGTAAGAAGATATAGTTTGGGCTTTTGGACAGTTTAGAAATTAAATGTTTATACATTGTCTGTGCTAAACTGTTTGTATGTCATAACAAATAGCTCTTCACAGAATTAGTTAGCTTATAAATAGTTTAGCTTTGAAGCCTCTTCTAACTGGGGTTTTGACTACCAGTAAAAATAATAAATGTGGAGAAAAGAAGCATATCTACCACACAGATTACTATATTATTGTATGTAATGGTTATGTTTATGATCTTCATCACAGATGCTACAATTTGTTATAGGATTGGCCTTCTCATACTGACGTAAATCTTAACTCTTGTAACAAACCTAGGTTAAACTGTGAGGCCACTTCTTTGTGGGCCAGTGTTTCAAATGTGATTCCTCACTGTTAATTTTATCACTCTCTTTTCTGCATGCATTTGGACATTTTTTTCATCTTGTTGTCATATAACAGTATGTTTTTACATGTAGGAATAAGACGAAGCTCAGAAGAATATTTGTGCAGAGCAAAAAGAAATTTCTCTGGATTGCAGTTAGAGAATCTGCTTTCAATTAGTTGAGAAATGTAAGCTGGGGTTTCAGAAGAGCCTAAGGAAATTAGATGCTTGGCTCCTGTTGGCATCAGATAGGAGTATCCAATTCCCTTACCCCAGAGTTACAGGTTAATAAATCGGGGCAACTGTCAAAGAGATCTGATATGCAGTCCTAAAATAATAAAATGTCTTGAACTTTTCTTTTCACATAAGAAGTAAACTAAGCACAGAACTCTCTCACTTTATTCTGAGCGCTTTCCTCAAGGAAAATGCTTTGCACACACATGGGACCTTATCTTAAAACCCACAGCGAGCTGAGCCCTCACGAGGGGAAAAATATCTCTCACAGGTTCTCATTATGAGAGTCCCAGTGTAGCTGCAAATAAGGGATCAGGTCCCTCTTCTCTTCCCTCAAAGCAGCCTAAATGAGTAAGGACTGAGTTTAACTGGGAAATAGCGGAGCGGATAGTGCCAGGCTGGTCCAGACTCATGCCCTTGTACTTGCACTGTCTGCAGTAGCCAGGTGCGGCATCTGCAATTTTGCAGCGGGAGGCAGGGAACTCCCTGCAGATGCCACTGCCTTTCCCATTACATCCTGGTTTACCTGCGGGGAAGGGACTGTGAAAAGGCAGACTGGGCTGTTGATTAGTCACATATGGTCCGTTCAAAAGCTCATCTGATTTTAGAGTAACAGAACTGTGGTTATTGAATCAGCAAACCACTTTGGCCAGTATTATTAGACCTTAACAGCAAATCCCAGAATGAAGTAGGTTTCTGCTATTCTAGAAACATATGGTACTTTGGCCTATCAAGCACAGCAGTTGTCTTCTCACTCAAACAAAACATCCAGTATGACTAAGTCACCTTGTTGCTAACAGTGTCTTGTTATTCAGCAGCACAGTTCCAGTGTAAATTATGTGAGTGCATCCAGTTTCGCATCTAATAATATCTAAAACGCAATGCAATGCTTAAGATTTTAATGGTGCGTGGTCGCGTGTTCTCACATGCCTTCCCCTGTATTTCCTGCATGCGTGTTTGTTGCTTCCTCTGTACTGAACCGTTGCCTACATTCAGGCCAGTGCACTGCGTGATTCATGTAGGAGCACCCCCTTCGCGGGTGCGGCAGTTGCACTAGAGATGCAGCAGGTCTCTACAGTATCTCACCCTGGGCTGTAGTCCCAGAGCCTTCCTACCTCTTGCTTGCTGGGGGCCAAAAGATATAGAAACGCTTCTGTGACATAGCAGTACAGAGCGTTTAACGTATAGCAGCTCAGCATACTAGAGAATATTTATGCAAGGTTACTGTGGTGGATATAAATGGATTTTATTGCTATTTTGTCCCTTTGCGGGGGGATAAAAAAAAAGTCTGTGAGCATCATCCTTCTCTTGGGAGCCTGAGTCTAAAGCTGAAATAGTAATTTAATTTTTAACAGCTCCTTAGAAAACAACATCAGGACTTACATGTCCAAAGGTGTCAGCTTTGTTTTTACAATCTTTGTGGAGAATTCTTCTTGGCGTTTATAAGCTAGACACTAGAAATCAATCTCATACGAGGCTTACCAAGTTTTGTTGCCATTTTCTTGATTTGCCAGCACTGACCGGAAGCAATACTAGTATTTCCTTTAAAAGTAAATTTTCTGTATCAGGGAGAGATTTTCATATGCTGTATATATTACTTGGGGAATAACCTTTAAATTTGCATATATCCTTGTGCCTTCGCTGTCAAAGTTGTAATACTTGCTGGAATCTCAGTTTTGAAATTATGGGCAAGGCTGGCACCACATCATTACTTTTCAAGAAAAACTATGTTTCAGTTAGGTTGGAAGTTTTCCAAAACTCTGATAATTTTGGCTGAAATCATCTATGCCAGCTATCTACTTCAGTCTGAATTCAAACCCCACAGGCAAATGAAAAATACTGTTTAGACTCCCTGAAAACAGGATTTTATGAATATTAAATGTTTTTTCATTCATAGTGAAATATTTTGATCTTTTCTTTGAACGTGCCTAGATTTTGCATCAGGGATACATTTTGTTTATTGTTATCAATATATGGCACATGTTGTCCAATAGCATAACCCATTGAAAATTCTGGGTTATGGACAGCCAGAGTTTTTACCACTTTCTTGGATAGATACCACTTTCTTAGATACAGTAAGCTGTGTAAGAATTTATCAGTGAAATAATCTTTCTACTGATCTAGTTTCTCTCTGGTAAACTTTTATAAACTGATAAAATGGTGCTGTGTAAGCAAGTCTTTCAGGTTTACCAGCTTGATAGAAGACTTCTGGAGAGATGGTCTCTTGTTCTTTGTGGTGCCATTCTGCTTTCAAAATGTGATTTAGGGCAGGGTACTAGAAGAGAAAAATTATGAAGAGAAAATTTTAAATCACATTTTGAACTTTTTATTTCATACAGGAAAACTATGTGATAAGCTGTACAACTTCCATCTTCCACTTCACTGTCATGCATTTAGTAATGGATGCAATTCCCAGGCTGTCACCTACTAAGAAGTTAGTCTCGGAACCATCAAACAAGTCAAGCAACCTCTTTGGGCCATAGCTGTGCAACCTACTTAAGTATATGTTTAAGATAATGAAATGTCGAAGTCTGTTTTTATTCAGCAAAATACATACATCTATGTTAAAATGTTTAGCTGGAAAAGGTTTCACTCAAACATGCCTAAAATTAGGTACTTATGCTGATTAATTTTTGCCTGTGAATTGAACTAATAACAATTGAGGTGCCTGTGGTGCTGTAGTCTGGTTTCTGGTTCCTTGAACAGGTAGCTTGTTCATGTATTTCAATACAAGAAATTTGTTATATAAAAAATGTTATAATCCATAATATTAACGCAGAGCAAGAACTAACAAAAAGTGTCATATATTTCTTTTGTTCCATGACTCTGTCCAAGAGTTCCAGCAAAGCTTGAAAATGCATTTAACTCCTTAATTCTTTTAAGGAGCGTGAGGTTTGTAGTACAGACAAAACCTTTAATCGGCTCAAGAAACACTTCTGGAGCTCTTCATGCTAACAACATTTTTGGAAAAGTTTTATTCACAGATGAGTAATTGAATCCAGTGGGCAAACAACTGTACTGGATTAGTTGAACCACTTCAGAAAAATACATTTATGTGCAACAAATAATCAGACTTGGAAAATTCTATTACTGAAAATTATTGAAACAAGGAAAATCAATCCAATTGTCTTCACTGGAAGTGGTATCAGGCTAATATTAAATACTCTTATAGGCAAAAAAAAAATAATATATATATATACACACACACACATATATATATATAGCTTAAGTCATGAACACTAAGAGGTAGCAGGTAGTTGGGTGTATATGTGGGGGTTAGTGTCCAAATGGGAACGTTTGAGCTCTCAAGCAGAAGCGTACTGCATGCTCTCTGTAATTGGGAGAGTCTGATTGTAAACAGCTCGACTAAGTGAAACTGGCTCACCTGGAGTCCTCCAGTTACTGCAGAGACCTGGGACAGAACCACCAGTTAGGTGGCTGCTCACACCTTGTGCTCATGCACGGAAACTGTTTAGATGGGGAGAACAGTGAGACTTGGTGTGCCACAAAAAAAGGGGTGCCAGAAAGAAGTCGTCTTGGAAAAAAGAAGGGGGGGCCAAAAAGAAACAGGTGAAGTTTCTAGCTGGAAGACAGAACTTGAAAGTGGAGGAGATCCTGGAGATCAGGGAGCTGTGAGGAGACGCGAGCCAGGGGAAGCACCAGGACACTGGCTGGTGATGCCTGAGACAGGTAATGGTGAGCAGCCACGCAGTGATGACAGACTTGACTTTCTGCCTAAGCCTCCTGGGCCAGCAGCTGCCTCCCTGCAGGGGTGGAAGGTATGGATGGAAGGTGTGAAAGATAATCAAGTAGTTGCAAAAATTCTCATCTCATTGGTTCTTAAACAAACCACAATATCCAGATCCCATGTGGGCAGTCATTTACTGTCTTGCCTGTGACATCTTAAAAGCATTATCTCAAAAAGTCCTACTTAAATTTTGGCTCAGCTGATGTCAAGAAGTTCCTAAGCAGAGCCATTATTTTCTCTCTTAGTTAGCTGTGTAAAAACTGCTAGCAGAGGATTTTTCTTTTTAAGATGCCTCTTAAGTCCATGTATTTTCTGGATTGTTCATTCTTCTGATTGTCTTAAATTCAGACCAGTTTATTATGAATGACTGAAAAAATTAATTTTTTAAGGACAAAAAAGACCCAACTAGGTTGGAAAACATACGGGGGGTTTTAAGGACAAAAACCCAACGATGTGAACTTGCTCTCATTTTCCCACTCATTGTATGTCTCTCTTGGTTTTCCTGTGTGATTTGTTTCACCAATACAAAGTAAACCTTCAGAAAGGCATTTGATTTCTCTTCATCTTAAAGATCCATCAGAGGGAGGACTGGAAAAATAATACCTGAAGTCTTCACCTATGTATTTATTTATGAAGACATATTAATTCTTGGTAAATTAGGCTTGGTCTTATAAGTAGAATTTTTTGACCTTGCTTCTGTCATGAAATGAGTTCAGGCAGTGTTTTGACTAGCAGAAGTTTATCTAATCATCTCTGTTGCAAAGGATCAATGATTTGTTCTTGCTGACTCTCGGCAGTGCCTTGGAGCACTTTGTAAAGTGTCCCATGTGACAGCTGGGTATCTGACGGGACTACTAAACAATAGCATTTCCTTTTCATGCAGTTTCCTCTCCATCCTCCTCTTACTCTCTTGCTGTTATAAGTGAGAAACTGCTGACAGTATCTACATAGTTTAAAGTAATTAGAAAATTAGATAAACTGTCCTCACGTTGTTTGTTGGGTTGGAAACAGTGACCTGTTTTATCTGAGGAGTGAGGTTTTTACTTGATATACCTAAGATGTTAAAAAAAATATGCAAGAGGGCCAAATTACTGTAGAAGGTAAAATGTGTAACAGTGCACAAATGAGAAACTCATTATGGACTACTTTTTCATGATGATTATTATTAGTATGTAAACTGTACTTGTTTCTTTAGGATTGACTACTACAGTATGTGAAAGTTGTAGCAATTATGAATTATCAGTTACATTTGAAGAATAAGAAATAAGTTGCCCAATTCATTTATTCTGTTAAATCAACAGTCAAATTAGCTATGTGAGATGTTGAGCTATGAGTATTAATTATTCAAAAAAGGTTTATTAAGTATCTGTAGATACAGTAGATAAGCGAATTTATGCTTTTTAGGATACCTGTGAATAATCTAGTGCATACTTACAGTGAAAGTATATTGCATTCTGAATTTTCTGAAATTAAAAACCCTATATTTACTAGGGAAAGAAAAAGAAAAGGGACCCCCCCCCCCCCCCCAACAAAAAAAAAAAAAACAAACAAAACCAACCAACCAAACAAAAACAACCAGAAGAAACCATAAACCCAGTCAATCAGAAGATATACTTTTAGTGTGTGTGTCAATTTTATGTAAAAACTGATGAACCAATATTTTGTTTTAGTATGAATTAGTTATTTGGATGTAGCTATAGGAAGGCTTGCAGCAGTATGGCTTCAGGAGTGCTTGGAATATTGCCATGTGACTTGCCTGTTATTACCAGGCAGGACAGAACTGGAGTGGGAGATAGTGCGGGTTTCAATTTAGTTGTTTAGGCTCTTCTCCTCATAACATAGGAAAAGGGAGACAAAAGCAGTAGTAGTTAGAATTCTTCTCTACCACCTTCTCCTCTTGTCTTCTGTGACAAAAAGACTGATAAAACCTAACCTCTTTTTCTTCCTACTCTGAGATGACAAAAGTTGGGAGGTGAATGGCATCTCAGCTATTGAGAGATTCATCTAAAAGAGCAGTTTTGGGGCAATTTGGGACTGTGAGAATATTGGAGGAGCAAGCCTTTGATTGCTTAGGAGTGGGTAAAAGCAATTAGAAGCAATCCGTGTGGTTCTTTACTCACAAGCTTCATCCCAATTATATTGAGGAGACTCGTGGAGGAGTCACAGCTCAAAGGCAGGACTTAGAGTGACAAAACTCATCCTGGGATTATTCTTTCTTCTCTTAGTCTTCATTTCTGGGCCTATAGTTCCAAGTCAACACTTTCCCAAAATGCGGGAAGCTCTGGAATGCTGCCAGGAGTAAATGCAACCCATGCAGCTTTTTATGTATCTCTCTCAGGGAAAGGGGAATGATCACTTCTTCAAAGTATATACTTAAAACCAGTAGTTGCTATTTATTTGTGTGTGATCAAAATTGTCCTCCCATAAAACCAATACATAATAAATACTGGACTTCTATATACCGCAAACGACATTATGATGATCTCATTTGTTTCTGGTTTCTCTAAAATCTTGCTGTAGTGGAGCCAACTCTCCAAACTGATCACTGAGACAGGAGCTGTACATTTGCAATTTCTGTTTATGACAGTTGCATCCTATCTTTACAGAAGTGCATGGAGCAAAAAGGACACTATAATCAGTCAGTAATTTTTTTTTAACTTTTATCTAAATGAGTGTCTTGAAGTTATATAATGGTGCATCTGGTCCTTTTGAGATAAGATACTTTGTCTTACAGTTAATGGAATTAGATCTTTTCATTCAAGTAAAAGTTATATTGAGAGTCTCCATTTGATATAATGTTCTTCTAGCATAAACTACAGTTATGTCTCTAATGTGCACTTTAGACTATTACCAGTCCTTGCCATCTTCTAATAATTTGCTTAATTTTCTTACTGCCCCAGTGGTGTTCAGTATCATATCGCTATTAGTAAATTGAGCACAGTCTCAAGTGTCCTATAAGATGAAACAAGGCTCTTTTGACTTCGTCATCACCAAGGTTCAATCAAGATCAGATGGGTAAATGTTAGACTGAAAGTACACGCAACATAATATCAGTATATTCTATCTAAATTCATATTTCTTTGTTAAATAATCTCTCTCACATATGACAGAGAATATCGGTTTCTAAAAAGTTGTGATAAGTTGTGAGCCTTGTGATCCAATCCTTAAAAATACTCACGCTGCTAATCTGATTTATTTCAATGGGATTAGTTCCAAAACTAGCTAATGGTATAAAGATAACGTATAAGTGCAACCCAGATCTTCAGGCATTGGTGAATGAGTCAAGATGCAAAGAAAACAGGTCTAAGTAGATATTACAGAGCTGTACTGACAACTTAAATACTTCTTTTCTGTCTTTACTTCTTGTAGTGTAGAAAGCTAGGTGGATTATGGTATTACAACTTGCCCTTCAAAAGACAGGCTGAAAATATATTCATCATTTTCACTAAGAGCTGTTAGCTAGGGTTTTCATCTTTGACAAAATCTAGAGCAGTTTGACTGTTACCTTTTCTTTTTTTTTTTTTTTCCTCTTTTTTTGGTGGAAGAGGAGAGGAGGGTGAGATATGTTGCTCTTGGAAATGTACAGAACTTGCAGTATGCACTCATCATGGTGTAAAGTTTGTATTTTTGCGACTCTGATGTTTGGTTTTAGTCTTTAACTGAGACAGGCCACTTTTTCTCTGCTACATCCAGTAAATCAGGACAGTCAGCATTGCCCATTAAGCTTACTCTGCTTGAAATTCATCTCACCATCCAGTATTTGCAAATGAATCTCAGTGAAGCAAAAGGGCTGTTTGTCTCTCACTAGCATTGCTGTGCACTGCTCACCGAGGGCTGGTTAAAGCCGGACAGGAACACGGGTAATGTGGCTGCTCCGCCTGTGTTCTGCATGTGCTCCTCTCACTGCCTGCTAGTGCTCTTGGATCCTCCTTACTCCTGCAGGCTCCTGTTTCTGTGATCTAGTGACTGAGAACAGCATGGGGCTGTATATTCACCTTGCCCTTGGAGCCTAAAGGACTTCTTACGCCTCCCCAGCTTGGCTGGTTTCTCCTGATGCGGAGCTGATTCCCAGCTGCGAGGTGCTAGGAAGGTCTTCCTCTGTGTCATACTTCTCCCACTGTTGTGCTCTGTTCTCATGTGCATCATCCGCATTATGTATTTGTATTTAGTGTAAGAAAGGGCAAAATACAGCTTGCGGCATTTTTTTATTTGATTTTTGTTGGCTGTAGGAGTATGCTCGTTACTCTGTCTCTGACATGTGAAATTACAGATCTATTTTTTTCTCATTGGTTTGGGTTTTTTTTCAGTTGCTGTGAAAGTTCTGTAGAACAGGTTTACCTACCACTGGAGTAATCAATAATAAATTGTAAATCAATAAATAATAAATCTGCAGAGCAAAATGATGGAATATCCAGTTTGAACAGAAAAACTCACTTCTTTCCAAAGCAGCATGGGATATTCAGGTAGTTGGATCTCCACAATCCAAAGGAAAAGAGAAAGTTCTTTCTCCAGTAAAACTAACCTTATAATCGTTTGCTTGCTTTTTAATGCTTGTCAAGCCATCACTACATCTCAAAATAATTAAGAGTCATAGAAGATGTTGCAAAGAGAGTGTGTGTGGTTCTGGTTTATGAGTGGTCCCTCAGATACTTGACAAATCTTATCAGTGCATTAGGATTATCAGACTCGAGAGCTTTGGATGGGTTCTAGACGTGTTCAGGGAACTGGAGGCATGCAGCAGTTTGGCAGAACACACACTGTACACCACAGCACAGAGGATAGAAAATAATCCATACAAGTGTGTGCAAAACTAGAGACAGCTTTAAAGACCCCTGCTGCTGTCATAAAGCAAACAGGCAGGCAGTTTTTTGGGGTTTGTTTTTGTTTTTGGGGTTTTTTTTTTGTTTGTTTGTTTGTTTTCCCAAAAATATGCATTGGTCACAGTGATGAGAATTGTTTCCAGGCACACCACTACAAGGCCTGTCTGCAGTGATCGGTAGAGCAGAAGGTCTCAATTTGAATTTATAGATCCTCCAACCAATTGCACTTACAAGTCCTGTAGTTTCATTTGTGTTGTGTTCCTTAAGAAACCCTGAAATAGTAAGATGGGCTGAGACAGCAATGGGTATTAATGCAGGTGCTGCACTAGAATGGTTTTATGGTTTCTTCACCGGAGCTCACTTGCAGACAGCCTGTTTGCATCTATCTGTCCTGCCCACTGCTGCTCTCGAGTCCAAGCCAGACTGCACGGATGGGGCAAAAGTGGTTGTGCTGCCCTCCTGTGCCAGAGCTGGCTTATGGGAAGCTGCTGCTGGAGTTCAGCAGCTAAGGGGTAGACATGCCTGCAGAGTCAGAGCTCTTGAGACCAGTGTGGCCTTTTACAATCGTAGAATCACGTAGGTTGGCAAAAAACCCTTAAGACCATTGAGTCCAACCATTAATCATTTTGTTTGTCCTAGATAAGAATACAGGACATACAGTCTGATCCAGGCATTCCAGCTTCTGGCTCAACAGCTGGTGATAGAGTCTTAAATAATCAGTAAACTGACAAGGATGTAAGAAAGGCAGGAAACCCACCGCTTTCCCAAAAACGTGATTTATGTTGTGCTGAAAGAGAACTTGTTCATTAAAACCCAGCTGAATCTCTGAGGGAGAGCTAATGCACCACAGTCTATTCTGTCATCTCCCACAAGAACTTGCTGGCAACTAATCTTGGTCGGTGATGTTAATGAAGGGAGGCAGAGTCCTCTCAGAGGGATTGAGTTATTAGCATACCCCATCAGATCAGTCTTGTTCAACTAAACAATTAAAATAACAACATTAAAATAATCATGAAAGTGTATTCCCAATATGTGGTTCCACCCACGCACACACACTTTGATATTGCACAGATGATAATTCCTTTCTAGATAAATATCTTCATTCAGAACTGCTTCAACTCCAAAAGGTTCCCAAGTTCAGCAGCCCAGTCGCCTCCCACTTTAACAGTTGAATCCTTTCATGGAAAACTGGATTTAGTATTGTCCTGTGAAAAAGACATGCAGTAAATCAGGCTGAGATACCGTGCCATAAATCTCCATGTGTCAGGGCAAGGAAGGACAATCATCTCAGTCATTCGACGAAAAGAGTAATGGCTCTGCAGTTCAGTATAAAATCTCATCTTTCTATATCCACAAGTCATCAAGCAGAACAAAACACATCCTGACAAAGCATTCCTTCCATATGAATGTGCAGAATTAATGACATCGCTGAACCTTTCCAGATTTTGATATTGTCGTCATAAGCATTAAGCCTAGTTTGGAAGTCATCGTGCAGTCACCTTTCTTAACTTTACTAAATAAACAGCAGTTACAAAAACAGTGAAATCATTGGCGTTTGCATGGAACTGCTCAGCGGCAAACTGTTAATCCTTTCTTGAGCGAGGTGTATTGCGCAGGCAGCGCACGCAGACAGAAATGTGAGGTGTACCTTCAGAAAATTGCAGAAATCATGAGAATCCCTGTACTGGCCAGTCAAGTTTTCCTAATCAATGTAAGGACTTATTAGGCATTTCTTTCAAATGTAATGGTACCGTAGATTTCTATGACTGGGTAGCAAATCATTTTCTAAGGAGATCTGCAGCATAGGTACAGAACCTACATATGCCATATATATATATACACACCATGAACATATTCTACAGTTTCATTATGTATATTCTGCTTAAATGTATTGAAAACATCTTTTATCATCTTTGTGACTTACATTTTATTACCTTCAACTCTGTATGTGCTGTAAAAAAAGAACTCAGTTTAAACAGAAATTGTGAGAAATAAGCTTGAAGACTGGAAGTTAGTGTTAATGCTGAATTGGAATAACATGTCTTTGGGTACATTTTCAGCTATTTCTTTCCTTTTCATATAAAGTGATTATTACCTAATATTGCAGATGGAAATGGCATCGAGCCTTAAAGTTGTCTCACACTTTTTAATGTGTTTTTTTCCCTCTTTGTTCTGTTCAGTGTTAACTTACGTAAGAGCTATGCTGACTTTTATTAGGGTATTAAATCTCTGACATCTTTGGCACGCAATACTGCTGTTTCTTGCACAAGGGGTGTTAACACATTATTTAGAAATAAACAACTTTTTTGCATCCACAGGGGCAGCATCTGCTGTGATTTGAGATAGGAGAAAACACCCAGGTCATGACCTTATGCAATAAACAGATTAATATTCCTCTTTCTCATGATGATATAGCCATAGCATGCATTATTACTATTTGATCATGTAGTAGCAGCCAGCTGACACCTCAGCTGAATCCACCACTACTTCATCAAGTACAAAGAGGCTTTTCAGATGACCCAAATGACCTTTACCTGTATGTGCAACATAGTACTTTAGCAGAAAGAGGGATTTAAGGAAGCATGAATCAATGTGTTACAAATTTTACTGTTAGGGTCAGGTGGCATGAATATGATTGATTAATTTAATTCTGAGTTTTCTTCCTAGGAGCATATAGCAGGACCACATCTTTACAGGAGACACTGCTTCCATGTTGGGGCAGCCAGAAAACCCCACAAATATCTACGCTGGCTACTTAGAAGAATAGGGCAAAGAGCAAGTATGGATTTCTGAAACAGATTTCCATATAGGCTAGCCATTGTCCTGGGGCTGCCTGTGTACTGTTTCGCTAAATTACCTTACTTATCTAAACTGCTTGGATTTCTAGCTTACCTCAAGGTCCTGTACGCTGAATTTAATCAAGGCTTAGTCAAAAATTACTTAGAGCCTCTGGCCCTCCTGCTTACATCAAGTGAAGAGATTTCTAATTCTGATCAGGTAGTCTGGCAAGGCTCAACAGTTACAGCAATAATTCATATGCAATGTCATTGTCCCAGTTTGTGTCCACAGCACGCCTGCCACCAATCTATTTGGTTTGCAAAAGGAAAACCCACAGTGTGTGTCAGTAATGGTATAAATAATACATCCAATTAATTCAGCTACGTGCTCTTGCATTTCCCTGAAGTCCACGAATCTGAAACCCCAAAGAAACTGCACTTTGAGAGAAACGTTTACACATAAATATTGCCCTTATTCTGAGGTCAGTCCTTTGCACTCTCCTCTCTGTGATGAACAGCAGAAGACGTACGGAGGCTGCCCCTTGCAGCGTTACGTAGGATGAGAACAAGTACTAAGAGCTCACGCTGTGAGTCCCAGCTGCGTGAGGAGGATGCAAGATAAGGGCTGACAGGGCAGGCTCCGATGCAGGAACGATGGAAAGCGGCAGCGGGAGGTATGCCTGTGTGCACGGTAAAGGAGAGTCCAGGCCTTTCCAGAAGCTAGCAGGATCTTTCACTTCACCTTTAAATTTTTTTATGGTTCCACTGAGGTAGTGAATTGTTTCGTATCATATGAATGACACCAGTACTGAAATGTGATGCAGCTTGCCAGCCACGAGATGGAGGCCAGCACAACGTGGTCCCTTTCTTCCCAGTCTGCACTTTTCTTTGATATAAGGAACAAAAACTGTGTTTCAAAAGAGAAGCAGTATCAAATTAAAATTCATATTAATTCGATTTCCTGCAGTAAAACAAGAAATAAATCAAACATGATCCTGGAGAAATGGTTTCTTGCAGTTGCAAGCTCACTTTTCCCCTAAAGAGACACTTGCGCTTGCTTTGAGGGGGGAATGAAATTGTAAACTGAAAAGTCATTTGAAAATTATAAATTAGGCTGTGATTATGCCAAGTGATATTAATTACACTGATAGCGTATACAGCAAGGATTTTTTAACTGGTTCAGTTCTGCCTTCTGGCTTGTTCTGACAAGTAGCAATGTGCCAGGCTTGGTTTGTTACTGAGCTTCATCAACAGCAGTAAGAAAGCCCAAACTTGCACTCTCAGTTCTTGGTCGGTTCTACATGCACATCATCACAGAGCGGTCTGTGGTTTAAACAAATTCTATTTGCTTTGTTTGTACAAACAGACTTGGTTTGGTGAGTATTCCGTATCAATAGAGCAGATGGCTGAAAAAGAAAAAACATGATGGGGTTTTTTCTAATGTGACAAGGACATGGGGGATTTCTGGTTTTTCGCTTTGAAGATCATTGCCACCTCTTCATGACAAAGTTCTTTTTAAACCACACCATTTTAAAACAAGCTCCCCTTCTACCTGGGTGTCTAGCTTGCTTTACATCTCGGTGGCAGTACCTTTTAGCAGAAATGAAATGGTGAACCTAATTTCTTTTTCAGCATGGTTTTCTTAAGATCAGGGTGCTATGCAAAATAATGGTGGGACTATCAACTGAATGTAAGGTGAAGTGGAAATTAGTAGAGCATCACTGCAGTTTTGTGTTCTTGACCTGTGGCCCAGCACAAAAAGGAATGGGACACAAAAATTATCAGCTCCTAAAATATCTCCTCCACCTTATCCTGGCAGCTTTTTGCCATTAGGTAATAAAAGTAAAAGTAATGTACGAAGTTGTAACTTCCCTGGGACTCTTATCCTGCAAGAACCACAGATCCAAAGCTATCAAATGTACTTGCTAATGGTGAGAATTAAAGACCAGTGGACTGCTGGCGGCTGCCAGTTCAAATGTACTTTATCAGTTCCAACGGGGTACAGTCAGTCCAGCAATGTCCATTCCTTTCTTTTACTGAGAGCATGTCACGGCTTTATACCGACATTCGGTGCCAATGCTGGGTGCACTCTATCGAATGCATTGCTGCTTCTTGGTCACACGCTCAGATTTATTTCCCGTGCAGTGGCTTGAATGACAGTTTTCTATTTTCAGTGATGGGATTGAGTTCTTAGCTCAGGTTAGGACTGCATTCTGATGTCAAATGGAGGGAACTTTTTCCCTGGTTCAGGAGAAATTCTTCCCACCCGTTATTTTCAAATCACGTAAAACCAAGATGATAGAAAATTAACCTTCGGCCTTAGATAACAGCAACATAAAACCCAAACTGTGGGCCAGGCACAAGAGATATCCATGTGCAAGACTCACAAAGTGATTCACTGGAGAATGATTAAGAGTTGAATCTAGGAATTTCAAAATACCACTTATTCAATAAAAGTGTCTATAGAAAATAGGGACAATAGTTACAATGAAATGGTTAATCTCAAAATTTAATCTGTTTGAATTCTGTAAGTGATCTTCAAAAGCAGTTTGTGGTTTGCAAAATAACAAAGAATTCTGGTAAGAACATTTGTTGTGCTCTAGGTGATTTCCAACTGATAAATTTTGCATTTATTCTCTGCCAGATAGTTTAAGCTAGACAGAGTTTTACTAACTTTCTAAGAATACAGTGCTTTACCATTTGTATTAATCATTCTATTTAGTATTTCCCATCAGTAGTGTAGCTCCTAAGTTCTTGCCAACATGGAAGGAAAAAGGGGAACTCAGAGCAGAAGCAGGACTGTGCTGGATTTGGTTTTCACTGAATTACTTTGGATTTAACAGAACAAAGCTGTGAAGCCTCTGCACTGTATTACTAGCCAAGCACAGAGGGAAGATTTTGGCTCAGGATTCACAAGGGTAGGTTACAATTTCTAGTGAAGTGTCAGCTGAGGTACGTGCTTTTGCTGTTTTGGTGGACTCTCGCACCTGCATAGGTTTTGTGAGAGAAGAGCCAGGCAGCGTTGCAGCCTTCTCAGCCTCTTCAGCATCAGGTTGCATTTTTGGTTTGCATCATAACAATGCCCATCTGAATGGGGTCTGTAACACTTAATGAATTTGTGATGAGCACTACTCCTGTAATCCTGTCACAGCGCAGTCTGCTACAACAGTAACATCATCAATAGTGCACAAAGAAACACTTTTACCTTTCTCAAATCTCTGTGTGTCTGTCTGTCTGTCTCTCCGTTGCTGATGGTCTCTCCCATCAGAATACCCTTCCCCTCCTGCACCACCAGCACAGGCCACCGCTCAGCTGTTACCTGTGCCTGGCAGGGGACTGGCACACTCTGCTCGGCAGGTTTTGGTGAGAGGTGAAGAATAGCTGCATGGAAGGCGGACTTCAGATGATGCTATATATGATTGGAAAAGATCCACTGAGCATTAAATGATACCAGATGAAAGCATAAGGGAGGTTTGCAGTAGGGGTCAGGTAAGACTGATAAGCAAGTGAAAAGGAACCGTATGTTTGGAGTGCAGGCTAACCAAATAATTAGAGCCCACTTTATTAAAACATAATGGGTTTACCAATGTAAATATCTGTGGTCAGCTCTAAGGTGCTAATGAATACATGGTATGTTGTTTCTCTTTAGAAGCTATTGAAAATCTTAGGTCCTTTTAGGCCGTGGTAATTGATTCATCAGTATAGCATGCTTTTTGTTACTCCATTAATCTACCCTGTTGTGATTCTGGTTTTGCATAGTCATTCATTTGGAAATTGGTCATTAAAAAAAGCACAGGCTTGAAATGATAATTAAATACATTTTCAAACACAGGCAAATGGCAGATGCACACACAGTCCTTTATATAAAAAGGCTACTTAGTAAATTTAGTGTGCAATAGGCTACCTGTAGTTAATCCGGAGTTTCTCTAGCACAGGCAATGGATGCCCAGCACCTGCCGGTGGCCAGAGCTTTCGGGCAAATGGCAGTTAGTGCCTGAGGAGAGCTGCCGGTTGTTTTCAGGATCTGGCTCGAGTGTGAGCAATTACTAAAAACTTTTTCTTTAGAAGAAATTAGCAAGGAGTTTTCTAAAGCCTCCTGCTATGTTTGCCACAATTCTGATATTGCAAGCTGTGAACCAGATTGTGCCACTCTTATGTAGGTCAAATAGTACCTTGCCTACACAGTGGGATTGTCTCTTACAGTGCAGCTCAAGGTAAATATAAAAAGCACTGTCTAGTCTGCACAGTGCAGGATAAGGACACATCGTACACCCTGTCTAACCCTTGATCCAAATGGGTTTGAAAAGTCTTGCTAACACTGTTTCTCAGTTTATGAAGCTTACAGTGTTATGGGTGCACCTGTATTGTTTAGGTTCTTTTCTTGTGGGTTTTTTTTTAATTTCTTGTACAATGCCTAGAAATATACAGGGGAAATAAGCAGAAATTCCTGTTTGTGAAATCCTGCTCTTTGTTCAGTCTCGTAAAGAATTCAGTCTAGTAAAGAATTCCTCCTCTTGTCATAAAAAAAATGAGTATTTTCTGAACTAGGCTGAATTTGTTACTTTTTGTAACTTAGCTGATTTCTGTAGTTGGAGCATCATTGTACAGTGGGTATAAGCCACCATTTCTTGAGTCTTGTTCAGCCATTCATTTCTCTGGTGCTTTAAGAAGCAACAAAGCTGGTGAAGGGTCAGACCACAAGTCTTAAGAGGAGCAGCTGAGGGAACTGGAGTTGTTTAGCCTGGAGAACAGGAGCCTGAGAGACCTTATCGCTCTCTACAGCTACCTGAAAGGAGGTCGTAGCCAGGTGGATGTTGGTCTCTTCTCCCAAGTGACACGTGGTGGGATGAGAGGAAATGGCCTCAAGTTGTGCCAGGGGAGGTTTAGATTGGATATTAGGAAAAATTTCTTCACCAGAAGAGTCATCAATCAGTGGAACAGGCTGCCCAGGGAAGTGGTGGAGTCGCCATCCCTGGAGGTATTAAAAGATGTGTAGATGCAGCGCTTAGGGACATGTTTTAGTGGTTGGGCTTGGCAGTGCTAGGTTAACAGCTGGACTTGATGATCTTAAAGGGTGTTTTCCAACCAAAACTACTCTATGATTCTAAGAAAGCATTTACTGGTAAGAAAGACCAGTGATTTGGTATCCTTTAATAGTTGCATTGCACAAAAGTAAATGGCATGGGGAACAAGGAAAATCAGTTCCTACGTTTTTCATTCTTTGAGAAGAGTATTCATGGTGGCTCTTAACAAAGAAGGAAAGAAACCTGCTCGTGAGAGGAAAAAAACCTCTCTATCCAGAAAACCATTCCTGTCCCCAGCCCCCACCGCATGCTCTGAAAATGTCACTCACAAAAAAATGTGTGACTTTAACAAATATTTCAGTTCCATTTTGAGGCAATCAAATTTGTGACTCCGTATTTTTACTTCAGATTTATCTCCCTTAATTTTATTAAGGTTTTGATTTCTTGAGATCCTCTTAGTTTTATTTTTTCAGTGATGTTTTCATTGCTGTGTGAGTTGCTTTTAAAACTCAGGATGAAGAAATCCTTCCCTTGCCTTAAGAGCTCTTGCCCTGAAGGCTTTTACCTTAACAGATACCTCAGATGATGCTTAGCTGCAGATTTCAGTCACTGCAAATCAGGGAGCACCACTCACATTTTGATTCTTTCACTATAAATGTTTTTTTCCTGCTTCTCCTCTGAGACTATTTAAAAAAAAGGTCTGTAATAACAGTAGCTTTCAGACAGAAGAGAAAGTCTTTTTCCCTTATCTAGATGACATACAACTTCATACTAAATCTGTCACTAGCACATCCTTGCTGCCCACTCTGTGATGCCTCCAGGGTGATAGGCTTTGTGATTAATTGGGAGAAGAGCAGTCTCTCCTCACCTCAGCGTATGGGAGTAAAAATAGGCTCAGTGTGAAAGACGCTTCTGAAACAGAGTATTTTTTCTACAAGAAAGGAGATGTCTGGGGTTTTATTGCATACACGTGTGCATTATTTGTATTGTTTTCATATCAAGGTGACGTGTCATATGTAAACCGAGATGGTCAGGAGGTGACAGGCTGACATTGAACCTGGTTTCCTAAGGAAATGAGGTCTGCACAATAAGCATCGGAGTTGCTGTCTGCCTTCTTCCTATAACCTTGATTCTACTTTCCAGGTTCAGGCAAATTTGAACATAAGTTCATAAAACCTTAACGAAAAGAGGCAGCTGGGTAAAGAGGATAACTGCGTTTTCCCAGACAGGGAAAGGAGAGGCCCAGTCTGTGTCATGTACCAGGGAATCCGTGTGAGGGACAGCTCTTATCACGGCTTTGGAAGGAGGAAAAGCTTTGATCAGCCCTTGCCTCCAGAGAAGCCAGCTGCAAGATGCAATGCCATGGGAAAGCAGGCTTCATTACTGAGCTGTAAACATCCCTCCCAAAATGACTTTGTTGCTGTCTGTGATATGAGTGTAACCACCACGAGTGGGCGAGGGGCAGGGCCCCCCCCAGGGCACGGCCCCGCAGGCGCCTGCTCCCACCGTGGGGTCAAGTTCCTGTGCAAAATGGGCTCGTCCCTGCGCGCGTCTGTTCGCGGGGAGAGGCCGGCACTACAGCATGGATAATGCTGCGTCTTACAGTCAGGCTGGGTGGCGATCTGTAAAAATTGCACTTTGAAAAACCCCACTAGTGCCCCAGGCTCCCTCTCTATCTCTGCACATGAGGAAGAAGGGCAATGCTTCAACTCGCAGGCAAGGAGAGGAGATGCTGCAAGCACTCCTGCTCCGAGGAGAGCTGCTCACGCAGATGCAGTCCTGGCAGTTTCTGCTGTGCTGTGAGGACACTGTTTTACCTTTACTTTTAATGGAAGGGATAAAGTGGAATAGTAATAATGGGACTGATAAATGAAAGGAAAACTGTAACCACATAATTATGTCAGAATCAACTAACAGCCATGAAAAGCCCATTAAACCACATTATGCAGATACATGTAACAGAATACTATTAGTAAGTCCTTTGCAATGGCATGCCTGGCAATTAAGAGAACAGTATTGGCAGCACACAGTGAAAACAGTGATAATGTATAGTTAAAAATGTTTGGAGACAAACAGTGCAGAGAGGACAGGGACAGCCTAGAACTGAATACAGGAGCGTCCTCAAAGATACCAGCACCCGAGGGAAAAACCAAAGATGTTATTCCACATAAACTGTTTGACTAGGATGTTGGGCGTAGCTTGGAATAATTTATATTTATCACCAAAATGAATTTACTGGCTTATCCATAAATGAAAAGCTGCAGTCCAGCAAGTACTCTGTATTTTCTAACTCTCCACAAATTGTAGGTTGTGCAGGCTATGGAGGAATTCCGGTTTTTTTTCAGAATTAAAGAAGCCTGCAGAAATAATTCGATTTAGGCAGTAAGAATATTAGTTAATGTTCTTGTGGCTACAAGTAAATATATTCAGTAAATATTTGGGAATGAGATTGCTCAGTGTTGTATATTCTTATGTATGTGGTATTTCCAAGTCGGGGACCTGAAGGTGTCACCCATCGAATTTCTTTCTCTTTGAAGTGTTGAGATTTGTTTCCTCTCACCCAACATAGACATAGAGCTAAAGGTTCAGTTCTATCCTTCCCTTCCCTTCTGCTGCCCACTCTTGCAGAGCAGTTCTCATCTGCAGTCAGGGAGAATTGTGCAGGAACAAGCTCTGAGATAACGTTAGTGTGGGGTTCAGAGTTCCCACAGGCTTTACAAAAAGATATGCTCCAAACAGAAACTACTCCATGTGACTACTCCATGTGGAGAGCTCATCGAAGGGAATAAAACCAGTTGGGATTTTTTGGTGTCAAAGGACGAGCGTGCTGGGGACTTCATAGTCCCCTTATTTTCATCGTGCCAGACAGACTTCTGAGTCATGCTACCAAGAGAATTTGCTTGCACAAAACCAGCATGAATCCTTTACATATTTATCCTACATATTGTTTTCCAACATATGCATGCAGGTTTTCTTCTCGCTCTATTTTTGGAGATGGCTAAACGAGTGTGATACGCAGATAATGAGAGGTCACTAGTATCTGTGCCCACAGCAGTGCTTTCCTGAGCTATTACAAAGCAAAGGAAGAGAGAGAGTGCATGCAGTTACGCTTTGATTACAGAAGCCAGGCACTATGTTTATAAATGAAATTCTGTCAACAACGTAACTACTAGGGATGTGCAATTAATGAAGTCCCTGCCAAACTAAGATTTATGACTAGGAGACGTGCCTTTACTTAAATGGACAAGTGAGACTGTGTCCATAGAAGGTTAAAGCATTTAATTGTACTACGATGTCTATATTTACTTGGGCTATTTTTCCTCATACTTTGTATGTGAGAACGTTGATGCTTACAGAGTACTTTTCCTGAGAGAAGAGTACCATTATCTCCATTGGTACATGTGAAGAAACTGACATTCAGAAATTTGGAATGCCCTAGGTGAGGTACCATAGCATAGCGATGGGGGAATTAAGAACCCAGCCTTTTCGTGTCCTAATTGGGTATACTGGATCATGCTGGATTTAATAGCGCAGTAAATTTAGCTACTGATATTATTAAACTCATATTCCTTCTCCAGCAGAGAAATAATTTAAGTCCATTTCTTTCATCTTTTCCAGAACTCTCAGCAAACAAATTGTTTCTCAAGTAAGAAACTGTCACTGGTAGCAGTGTGTACTTCTACATCACCCACCAAAAAGGATGCTTTTCTTGTAAACAGAAGAATATAAAAATACCAAATAAATAAAACCCACTCTAACCAGGAGTAGTAAACCTCGGGCAACACCTACAACAAAGAGGGTGCCTATGACAAATGGGTGTCACTCCTGAGTTGTGTCTGTCCATAAGGTGTGCTGTACTCTATCAGGACATGCGACCCTGACATACGTTGAACACACAAATCCTGTTACAGCTTTTGGCCGCTCTTGACTTTGAAGATTTAGCTTATATTTTGCCCTTAAGAGAGTATGGTTAGGAATGTTCTTGTAGTTGACAGTACTACCGCTGAGCCCAAGGCACGCTTTTGGAAGACATCCCTCAGACACTCTTACGTTCTTGCTGCATACCTCCACAGATCCATCAGCCAAACATCACTCATGATATGAACTTTTCATTTCACAGATGAAGGAACTTGGCGTCATCGTATACAACTGTAGCTGCCTGGTCTTGGATTTACAAAGGATATTTGCCCTGTATAGCTCGTTAAGATACAAGAATAAAATACCTCCGAGTTGGTCTAAGAGACTATATGGAGTGTATGATACTCAAAATAAACTGACGCTGCAGCTGAACGAGACAAAATCAGAAGCTTTCGTGTCGGTAAGTTCTGAAATGAGTTGCGGAGAGGGAGGGAAGGGAAGAAGCTTATTTAACTCACCACATTTTTGGAAGATCTGGAAATGTAACATCTGCTTACTTTCCTAATATTGTCATTTATGAACTACCGAGCAGTGAGACCAGGTTAGGTAGGTGCTAGGAGCAACTGGGAAAAGAATCTCAGGTGTCTTTTTACTCATACAGAGATGTTCGCACTTTCCTGCAATACGTCCATCATAATGCTGTGCTCTCCCTGAGACGTAATTTCCAGGAATAGCAACGTACGCAGTATAAATTAAGCCTATACTTAAGTATTTCTCTAAATTGGCCCTGACTGAAGAAGATGCACGACTGCTATGTCCTTAACCAAAAGTAGCTACTAAATTGAGACTCATGTGAGTGACTGGAAACTCAACTACAGAAATAAGACCACTACAGCTGTCGCATACACAGGACAGAACTTGATTGAGTCTCATAATACTGGAAAACTAAATCATTCTGTTCTCTGGGAAAATGGTTATTCCAATAGGTATGCTTTTGTGGGGAAGTCTGTAATTGAAAGGGTTTTTTTTAAAGTTATTTGCTTTTTCCTATGGTGCAGGAGAGACAAATCACAGTATTTTTTTTTCATTCCGTTTTCTGTGACATTGTTCTTACACGCAATTTGCCAGGACCGAAGGTGCTGCAGAACTTCATCTGAGCATTATTCCTTTTCCATTTCTCTGTACTGTTACCCCTTTTCCTCTTGTGCTCAATAAATGATAGGTAGGCTCTGCAAATTAGGTTATTTATTTACACTAGTAGATAGAAGGTGAATGACTTGGGAGTAAATGAACTGTTAATCAGACATCTAAAATGATGCAGAGTAAGCTTGATATCAGGGCTTGCATTTTTATCAGTGTAAGTTATAAGGATTAATCCTCTCCACCCTATTCCATTGGAAGCATTCATACTTCTGTAGAACATTATCTACTTTAGTTTTATTTGCAAATGACATTTTAAAACTTCTAAAATTCAAGCAGCAATCCCCATGGAAGCACTGTCTGTCTGTGTATTTTTAACGGGAAAAAATGGAGCAGTCCTCTGTGTCAGCAGCGATGTAGCAAAACTGGAAAGAAGTACACAGAGCAATAGAGATGGTAGGTGCAGAGCGTCTTTCATTTTGGAGGTAATTACATGAGAAAAACAACCTCTTCAAAGTCAGGAATACAATGAAGTTGCTAAGAGTTATTTACCATTCTGTATAGAACAAGGGGCAAAACCCTACTGCTTTATAGCCAGTGATGTCTAAAACAACACAAGGCATGTAGCACACTATTAAGTTGTACACAACAGAGGATGTTGGTGCAGATGAGTGGTTATACAGGGCAGGGTTCACGTTCACCTACTGGGAGCCATGCAAGGTTCAGGTGTCCAGGATTTTTCACACTCCTACAATCAGAGGAGAGACAAAGAGCTAATTTGGAGTGAAAATCTAGAAGTGCCTACGGCAGCCAGAATTAATAAGCAACTGAAGAGACATGAGCTTCCATTGATTCTGGAGAGTCTTAAGAACTAGCTTAAATTAGAGACTTAACTTTTGGGCAGCTAGCTAAGGAGCTGTGAAATGAACCCCTGCTCCCTTCTAAGCAACCTGTAAGAAATGGAGAAATCCTGCTGAAAGCCAGCCCTGGAGAAGGCACGCAGTGATGAAAGCTGGGCAAGGCCAACTTTAGGGATAGTGGGATCGTAGACGAAGACAGGTGGAGAGAGGCTCTACAAAACCTGCTCTTCTGCAGTTTGCAGCATGCTCACTTCCTCCCTGTGATTTGTATTTTCCTTTTATGTGGGCAGCAAAGGCCTCTTCTCTTGAAACTGCACTTCAGAAAACAAAAGGAAGGAGTCACTGGTACTCCAGAAGCTCAGATCAGCAAAGTCAACTCCAAGAGCTACCTGAAGTTGTAGCCGCGGACGCTTGGGCTGGTTCTTCCTTCCTGAAAACAGGCTCTTCCATAAATTTCTCACCTACTAGCAAATTCTCAATGTTTGCCAGCACGCCCCACTGGAAGGCAGTCCTGGAGTTGCACCGGACTGGTTTGTTGCAACCAAATACTAACATTGCTGCCTGTTCCTGAAGTAGTGGTAAGTAAAGGCAGGCTCCAGGGGCCAGGCAGTTCGCTTACTGCTGTCGCCGCCCGCTCTGTGGGCGCTGCGCCTGGGTGGCCGTGCTGCCCTCACCCAGCCCTGCGCTGCCTCCCCTTCCTGAGCCGAGGCTGTGGCCCAGTGAGAACAGAGCCCTGTTTCTGCCAGGTGAAGAGAAGCGTCAAATGGGTATTTGATCAGAACAGCAGGTACCACACAAGTAAAGCTGAGAAAAGTACTAAAATAGTCTATGACCACGGAGGGGGGGGTGTCAGGCATGCCACAGGGTCATGAGTGGGATGTCCGAACACAAGTGTTACAGTGGCAGCTGTAACAGAAGTTTTTCTTCTAGTTATCTTCTAAATGCCTTTCACTTTCTGGTCTTTATATTGAACGCATCTGAAAAAGACAACACATAAGAATTCTATTCTTTAGCTGTTCTATAACTTAAAACTTCTATTCAAGAAAATAGTCAAGAATAAAATCTCAGCGCAACGGCCTTCTAAAAGTTTCAGGTAGTAGAACATAAATTATATTTAACAAAATCACTTTACACTTTGAGTTGAAACTCATTTTTTGAAAATGTATTTCTCTTTCAATGTTTGTGCTGTATAAAACAAGCAGCATAACAGCAGTCATTGAATTTTTTAGTTATACTCAGGAATCATGGCTATAATGTTGCTTAGCAACAAAATCATCTTCCAGACTGGTGGATAAAAACTAAGAGGTTTGGTTGTTTTCCTTAGTGTTCAGAAATGGATCTGGAATATTGGTCTTGAAATCTTGCTACAGTTAACTTTCTAGTATTTTCTGAACTTAGTTGTAGTAAATCCTTAAGAACACCAGTCGATGATTCAGAAACCACTGTGATAGGCATGGTATTGAAAGAAAAAAAGACTAAGCAAAACGCCAGGATGTGTCCCTAAAGCAAGCGTACTAACCCAGATGTCAGCTGCAACCCCCGCAGATAACAAAGGTGAGCAGGTGACCGAGCAGCAGGAAGGCAGACGGGTCTGGCAGGGCCCCGCTCTGGCTCTGTGAAGGGCCTTTACCAACCTCAGCTCCCAAGAACTGTGGTGTTGCCTGTGAGCAACGTGGCAGGTCCCTGCTCAGGCAGAGGAGCAGAAAGTCCCGGGCCTCTCCGCCACGGACAGGCGGTTCCTGCTGGCTCCGCCTTGCCAGCACGTTGGACAACCCCAGATGCAAGGCAGAACAGCTGAAATCTGGGCTCACCGCTTACTTACTGGCTCAGTACCAGGTAAAGAGCTCAGTTATACCTGAAGCTAGGTTTTAAAGAGAAGTTTCCTGCAGAACTACAGTATCTCCCTGCAACAGGGACAGAGCAAATGGTGACTTTGTGTGGAACTTTCAACAGAACTGACGCAATAGACTTAATGCCTGGTTGTGAGTGATGGATCAGGCTCATGCAGCAAGAACACAGATACGACTCCATGTATTAGTAACCAGTCCTGGGACTCCTTGGAATAAAATTCTCTGAAATGTAACTTCAACTTTGATGACAGTGAATATTTTGAAGTTTGTGTCTTCTGCATTTTGCCCACAGTTACTTCTAAATGGTGAGGCTTTCAAGGGGAAATTAAGCAAGTAACTCCCCTTGGTACCTCTGAATATTGTGGCAGGACAGCTGAAGGTATCGGTTATATATTCTCTACTAAAATAAAGGGTACTACTTGCCATCTCAAGAAGAATGAGGGGAAGAGAAAATAAATCATGTATTTTAAATGACATATTTGAACTTTTCCCTTCACAGAATTCACCTAAACTCTTCTGCCCAAAGGACAGAGTCCTGGATATTGAAGCTATATACAGTGTTATTGATGATGCGAAACAGTTTGTATACATAGCTGTCATGGACTACTTGCCAATCGTCATTGACACCAATGCTAAACGGTGAGTGTCTGTGTCCAGGACTAGCACGTTATTATAATGCCAATATGGTCTGTTGGAGAAAATGAACCCACAGGAGAGTAGTTACTACTGTGGACCAATTTCTTGGGGCCCAATTCTGCTCTTATTGAAATCAGTGAGATTCTGCCATTGACTTAAATGGGAGCAGAACTGGGACCTAAGAAGACATTTCCAGTTCTAGGTCCTAAGCATGGATCTGCCTAAGGGGATCAGAAATTGTCTATCTGACCATCTGCGAGTGACTGGGACCCAGGAATACAAGAACCTGCTTACGCATGAATCCTATTTCTTATGCTATCATACTCCCTATCTTGATACCACAGCTACGGGCATTTTATGAGTATTATACAGATATTCAACATGAGAGAGAGAGAGTGTGTGTGTGTGTTAGAGAAAAATAACACGGCGTGAGTTCCTGTATACAACGTGGGAGATGTTATTTTTATTGAAATACACATGAAAATTCCAAATTCAGCACAGGTTACATCTGAATTAAATCACTCTTTGGTTAACTGAGAGTTCCTAAGAACAAACAAAACCAAGCAATTTTTAAACACACTGTTTGGAACATTAAAAAGTACTCATGACCCAAAACTGGAGCCCCAGTGTAATAAAACTATCCAACTCAGAAGGCTCATCATTCCATCCATGCACTTTATTTGAACACAGTTAAGCCAAATGAAACATGTGGCCAGTTTGGCATAATTAAACGTATTTTGTTTAAATTTTTCAAAAAAATAACTATCATTTGACAGATATCAAGCATAATCTGTTTCAAATCTAAAAGAAGGTTGTTCCAATACTCATTATGTTCAGCCACTGTCGCAGTGAAAGAATCATGGGTAGTGCTGTAATAATCTCAGTTTCACAACACATTCTTCACATTTCTCCTTTATGTTGGAAAGGATCTTAGTATGTAGCACTATTGCAGTGTTGCAGCTGATGTTATATCCCATGCTCCGCCTCGCTTTGTTCTCATGCCTGAAGAATTCAGAAGTCTATTGGATTAGGGAGATCCAGGGAAGCCATCTGTGTGAATTCAACATTTTTCCTACAGCATGGCTTTGTGCTGAGGCACTGCCACAGCTTCCCCACCTCGTCAGCTCCCAGTTCTTGCTTGTAAGTTATCTTCTGGCATTGCAGAGCTCAGACTTCATGAGGTCAAATGCCTTCATGCTGCTGGAATAAATAAAACATGCATTTTTGTCACATTCTCCCTGTCCTGGCCTGCTCCCATCAAAAGTTAGCATCACAAAGCTAACTCGCAATTGTGAGAATAGCACCATGGAAGCCACCTCCTATTCGCAGCAGAGTTTCTTCAATCCTCATCAGGAAAAAAGGTAGCATCCTCCTTAAACGGCTCATCTTCTTCTGCTACTGAAGGATGCAGACACCCTGCATGGCAGCAGCTCTCCTTCTCCCAAGCAAGAAATCAGAGAAGGCACTCCAGTCCCTTGACTGCATGGTCCCACCCAGTTCAGAGTTAAAAAAGGGACGGATCCAGCGTTCCTGTTCCCTTACTTGCATAACCAACAGAAAACCCTTCTTGTCGCTCAGTCTGGGCTGGGTAAGCAGCACCCTCTAGCTGTAGCTCCTTCTGCTGGTTCTCTGGCACCACAAGAGCTCCACCACTCACCAACCACAGGCAGTGACACCGAAGTAACTCTCCCAGCTACGGGCAGACGAGGTACCTGCATTTTGTGCAAGTGTTTTGGCAGCTCTCTGCACCTACACAGGTGGAAGGTGTGCTCAGCCACCCACAACCTCGCTGTGCCCACAGTTGACAGTTTTGGTGCAGGGCTGAATGACACAAAAAAGGAGGCTGGCAGATCTGTTTAGTGAAAGCCTCTTTAAATGAGAACGCCATTCCTTCAATGGATAGAAAATGATGTTCACATGTGTCTAGTTTTCTCTATGATGTCTAGACTTGGCTGCATAAAAATCCAGATTTTTTTTTTTAAGTCCTCTGAATACAGTGTACTCTTTCTCCACAGGTACTGGCCATATTTAGATGGGAAGATACGAGAAGCATTAGTTTTGCGAAGTATTAAAGTACGACTTCTCATAAGTTTCTCAAGAGACACAGATCCCCTTACTTTTAACTTTGTTTCGTCTCTGAAAGCTATTTGCACTGAAGTTCCAAGCTGTAGTTTGAAAGTTGTAAGTATAATCCATATTTCTTTGAAATCTAAGGTATTTTCCACCCTCTCAAAAAAAAAAAAAAAATCAAGACAACTTCACAACTGAAAAGTGTTTTCTGTTAGTATCAAAGCCTTTAAACGCCATTAAATCACATAGGAAATGTAATATAATGAACTGAATTTATTCTTAGTAGTAACAGGCATAGAAATTAAGACAGAAAAACAGCATGATGCCAAGAGGCAGTCTGTGTGGTGGACAGCCCATGTAAAACACTACATCTCATCTTTCACAGCAAAGCTAACAGAGTGAACCCTAGTCGTATGTCTTGTTTTGATACGGCTGATAAGAGTAAATGTGACAGCACAAAAATGTGGTTTAGTCTGGATTCGTCTAACCTCACTGTTCAGGTGCATAAGCATCTCCTTCTCCTTTAGTCAAGTACAAAGTACAAGAAAAAATAATGAAGATTTTACATTCAATTCAGGCTACAAATTCAGAATTGTGAAGACTAGAACCATTATGTGACCCCATTAGACATGCAGTACAGGAAAGTGAGGAATACCACGTATGTTACATTTGTATTAGAGAACAGTGTGTATGGTAAGTACTGCTTTCAGTTTGGTACTGTTCACTTTTATGAAATTGAGGCTCACTGGAAATGAGCCATCTTGGGTCATTTTATTTTTTTGTTCCAGTTTACTGTCTTAAATAATCTGCTGAATTATTTTGACTTCTTAAATTGATAAGCCACTAAATCATTTTGGCTTTTTAAAAGCAACAACAAGTGTAAAAAAACAAGTACTGTTTGTGTTACACACACTAAGTAGTATTTCTGCACATCTAGAAATAGGGAGGGATTTTTGTTATAATGTACACCATTATTACAAGTTTCCTAGGCAAGAAGCAGCATAAAGTGTGTTTTTAAGTCAAAAAGCCCATCCATGCCTGACACTGCTTAAGCCACTTCAATTTCGAGTAACTTCTAGCTTGTTCCATACTTATCATCAAAATTTTATTTATGTATACAAAATTTTTTTTATTTAAGTGGCACCTAATGCTTTACATACTTATATCCATTCCCACCTATTTACAGCAGGTAAAATCTTTAGCACAGAATTTATCTTGTCAAGAACTAAATTCTAAAAGGAGAAAAAAAATATTTCTAGCCATCTCTTCTATGCAGCTAGTCTAGCTAGAATATCTACAGTTAAAAAATACAACTTCCAGTAAAAGAACCAGACTGCCCCAGGTTTAAATAGATGTAAAGGTACAACATACCTCGGTTACCTCTGTGCTGCACAGCACACGTTCCGCACACTGGGTAAGTCACTGCCTTAAAGAAGCCTCGGTAGGAGTACCGGCCCAAGGGTGAGAGTTTACTGGCATCTATTTGATTTTGGCTGAAACTGCGCCACAGGCTCCACCACAAAGCACTCCTTTACTTCACAAAATGTGTCAGATGAGCACTGGGGTTTTTTTTAAACTGCATTTCCTTTGCATTCATCTGTTCTAGCCAAGATCAAACTGAAACAGAACTATGTGTGTGTATAGGGGAGAAGGAATAGCTAACAAGATAAAAACTAAACTTAAAACCTTTTAAATGATTGGAAAAATCTGCTTTTCCCTTTGGTTCTGCTTTGTGTATAAGAAAACATGAAGTCAAACTAAACTCTGTACAGAAAATACTGTCGTGCAGATGAATAGTGTATATGTTTATACACAGGAACATTGACATTGTACGAGAACTTTAAGTCACAAGTTCTGATGGAAATTGTAACTGCTAAGCTGTCACAATACCTCAGTATTGTTCTGACAGAAATGGCACCCTCCCAACTTCTGTTCTCGAGGATAATATAGCTGAGTCGTACACAGTTATTCAGTAACCTTTTCCTTTCATTTAGCTGTTGATCCCTGTGATGTGCCTTGCCATGACTGTTTTCTTTTTTGCTATGCCCAAGGAAAGACCAGTTTGGCTAGGAAGCTCCCAGGGAGTGCCCATGGCTTGCTGCAGCTGCAGGGTACATACACTGGTTTCCCAGTGGCAGCAGCCTGAGGTACACGCTCCTCTTGGAGAAGGCTGTGCAGATGTAATTCCTCTCCTAGATGGGAATCTCCTCCTGATTTCCTCTGTTCTTTGAACAGGCTAATGGATGTTTTGGTATTGCCTAACTGCAAGTATATAGTTAGAAAGAGGGCGCTGCAAACCTGTTATGCCTAGCAGTGTCCTGACTAAAAACAGCCCCCAACTTCTGTGCATGTCATTTTTCAGTCTGCTGTTGAGGTCTGGAAGGCAGGGACTGCAAGACATGGGTTCCTGGTTGCAAATGCTGAGTTGTAACAGTATGCTCTATCTCGAAGCAGGCTTTTTTTCTCTTTTGCCACAAACTTTGGAAATACCAGGCGATTAACATCATTAAGGCAGTCAGAAAATGGCTAGTCCCTAATTATGCATTCCTCAGCATCTCACTCGGACTCCAGTTCACATAAGCACTAATAACTACTGGATTAAACTGAAACTGCTTTGAGAATGCAAATGCACACTACTTAGTGTCAGTGCGGGTTCACTTGCTGACCTGAGCTACGTCTGTGTCTTCTGTTCGTTACCTACTAAGTACCTACTTTCTGTGGTGGTGCGTGCTTGTAGAGCAGTTCCTCAGGCATGATGTTGTCTAAGAACTAAGCCCTACTATCTACTAAACTTTCCCTTACAGCTGTTAAGATGGTTTGTTCTAATTGTTTTAAAAGCGTAATGCTGTAATTGGTAGTGATGATAAAAATCTGTAATAAAAGGTATTATTTCTCCATGCAGCTTGCTTAGATGTGAATATACAATAGGAATCTCATTTAAAGGATAAATACTACAGTTTTACACAGAATAATCTTTTTACATAGAATAATCTTTTTAATGCCCTTTATAAAGCAATCACTCAAATAATTTGGGGGGTTGTGCTTATTTCTAAATTCAAAAACCTATCTTCAGAATTTTGCTAGTATTTGAACTCATCACAAAATTTAAGCTGTGGAAGATAACAATGCCATGTGGAGGTAAGTAAGCACGTGATGACATATGAAATTCAGAGATTGTTTAAGGAAACACCTTTGTGATAGCTACCAATCATAAAACTCTACCACAGTACCATTCAGTATTTGGGCACTGAAAAAACACAAATGCTTTGAATGTTATTTCTAATGCACTAAAAACTTGCTTCAGCCCTAATAAACTTTCATCACTGAGGAGGAGTGGGATCAGTCCAAGAACAGAGACTGCTCCTTACTGCTGGAATCAGCAGGAGCCTGAACTAGCCTTGGTATTTAGCACAGAGTTCTTCCAAGCAATTTTGGTAGAACCTCTGACAACATAGAATTTACCCCAATATATCTTCCAATGGGGAAGAGAGAGATTCTGACAGAGTCCAGGGCATAAAATGTTAGATAAACCACAGCCTCTGGGCTACTCTACCTTTTGTCTGCAACTAATCCATTTTAAATAGATTTGGAAATACTAATTGCAGAGAAACCTGTTTAGAACTTAAGAGGAGAGTTCTCCAAGGAAAACAATTGTAATGATCAAGACTGATGATTATGAAGACAGATTTTTTGAATGAGTATTTATATACAATTCTGAAGCAAGCAGTGGTGTAAAACCTGAAGCTGGTGTTTCTGGTAATGAGTAACAAAACATTTTGCAATAGTCAAGCAGTTTACTGCAAACCAGCTTAAAACCTACCTACATCATCCCCTGGCTAAAGAATACTTTATAAAACTAAAGGCCGGTGTGTAATGCACACACCCTTATTTGATTTAATCAAACTGATGATGTAGTCTACCACAGAGATCACTACATTTCACTGATGAATTTAGTATTTTACAGTTGGGTTTTCAAAGTAGTAGGATTATTCTGGAAGACATCTCCATAACCTAAAATGATTCGTTCAAGGTTTGTATGAAAGAAAGCACTGGTTCAAGAGATTAATTTTACATCATGGAAAACAGACAAAGAATGATCAAGGAGTTCTGGGGTGGGGTTTTTTTAATACTATTTTTCAATGTCTTGAGTGGATGCAATGTATAGCCAGTTACTTACATCAGTACTATATTGTGAATTAGGTTTGTTCTGAGGAGCTACATCACCACCTCAATCAATGTCTCCCAGTCATGCAGTAAATATTTCATTTTTCCTTCATCATGTTATTCTCTGCTTCTGGTTTTTGAACCTGTTTCTAGCTATTAGTTTCCTTGATGAAACAAACAACACTTAGATTTGTCCTGGAAATTTCATTTTTGTCTGGCACTGATGCAGACAAGGAGTGCATATAGCTAAAAAAAATAATCAAAAAATCTAACTCAGACTTCACCCTTAAGGGTTAAACAGATGCATTTTTCTCTTGTCTGGTAAATTTGATCTCTCCATATCAGATTTATTCCCAAGAAGTTTCTGAAATCAGCAAGCTTCCTGTTGGAAACTATGCAACATGTAATATAAAGGTATTAATTCAGCTTGTTGGTGTGCCTGCCAATGCAGTTCCTGAAGCAGACTTCAAACCCCAACGTCCCTTGATGAATGAGGAAATGAGCTAAAGACAAGCTCCTGGCTCTTACCATGCAGAACACAAAGATGGGGGTTTTTGTTCCTTTCCTAGCCTTTATTACCTGGCACTGTATTGCTTTTAGTGTGTGGTAGGCATATAATTCCGTGTGGTTCAGAATGCCAAGGCACAGTGAGTATCACAAACTATGATAATTTAGAAAGAAATACAATGTGTGGTGTTTGACTAAAATTAATGCTTTGCTACAAAAACTCAAGCTGCTCTGTAGCACTACCTCATTTTCAATAAAGAGTAGAGAACAGACCATATTTTTTCTGTCCATTATAGAACAATTCTCATTAACTTCCACTCTTTTATTTTATGGCAGAAATTCTTTGACCTTGAGGAAGAGAGTGCATGCTTTCTTAAAGAACAGAAGAACACTTCCCTTCCCAAATTAAATCGTAACAAGTACATGGTGACTGATGGAGCTGCATACATTGGTAAGTAACCACATCTGAAGAAATTCTAGTTTGTAGCCAAAAGCCTGAAATAACACCCATTGGTAAATGAGGAATCTGCAGCTGATATGCTTGCTACGTTAAAATACTATCTCATTCTTTGGGAACCTGGATGAAGATGAGCTTTGAGGCTCTTCTCATTTAAAACCTCTTTTTCCCCCCCCATGAATCAGTTTCTCAAAAGCAACATTCTGCTTTCAATATTTAAAAACAGACTGAAAATAAATACAACACACTTTGTGAACAAGACATTTCAGATACCCTCCTTTTATTAACATTAGGTACATATCTAATTGATATTTTAGGTCAAAGATGTATTTAAGTCAAGTTGCTGTACGGCTCCTAGCAAAAGTGCATTATCAGTCAAATGGTCCTTGAATGCATACTAAAAACTACTTTTAAAAAAATATCTGACTGCTTGAGCTGTGCATGAGCTGCAGGATCAGAAGACTGCTACTGAATTAAAAAGTAACTCATGAGATTTTATAAAGTCAAGAGAGAAAACATGCATTCTAATATGCTGCAGCTTGATGCTTTAGATTCTTTCTTCCTCACCCTGACTTACTTGCAAAGCCAGCGATGGCAGAGGCAGCGAGGGAGGGCAGAGGCTGCAACCCAGAAGCATGCCCATGTACACAGGGAGAATGGAGAATCCCAAGCAGCAGAGATACAACCAAGAGCTACTCTGAAAAGCTCACTTTGATGGGCTCTAAACACAGACACCTCTCTTCACCTATCCAAATCTGCAGCCTATTCTTCTCTTATCTCTCAAATGCTTTATAAGCCCCCCCAAATCCTTTTTTTTTGCCATTTTAAATTCCTTCCAATAGCCAGATCAAATTTCAGTACCTTATAACTTGTCTACAAGTTTCTTAGCTGAGTTGGTGGGTTTTTTTTTCTTTCCCATAGTCCTCAGATCCTAAAATTTTCTAAGTAAAAGCAAGAAATAATCAAAGCTGTGTGAAAGTAATGCAAATGCATATTAAGGACCCGATATGTCTTTTACTTGAAAGCATAGGAAGAAATGAGGAGGCTTCAATTCACCATCCTTGAGAACTTTAGAATTCTTAACATCTCCTGATGAAGCAGCTGAAATGATGCTGAAAGAAAGGGTATAAATTTCTCAGATACCTTCATGTTTTATGTATGTTCAGGTATTGTTTTAAAAGATGACCTCTAATGACAGCATTTTTTCTCCAAAATACTGCATGTGTTATAAATGTAGAACTTAAACAGTTGTAGTTTTAGTGAAATAAAAAGAAATAACTTTGTTTACCTGTTCTGCATTAATCCAATTACCCTCTTTGCCTTGTGAACACCAGGATTTGAAATGCTTGTTCATTACCTTAGACTTCAACAAAGGTGGTAATAACTGTCATAAAACAGTAAAACCTGTTTTTCTTTCCTGAAATAGTATCTATCAGTGGATAACCTGTAAAAGATCTATTGGTTTGGCTCAGCATTATGGAGCAACCACTACCCATTCCATCTACTTTAAACTGTTGATATGGCAAAAAAATAGTTTCATTTTTAGCACTGAAAAGGCAGATGCGGAAAGTAAATGGAGTAATAATACAATATATGCAAAAGGAAGAGTGAGTTAGTTTTGAATAAATAAAAGAACCTGTTTTCACTTAAGGATTAGAGCTGTTGAACTTCCAGAAAAGATCAGCACTACATGCTGGTTTTTCCTTTCCCACTAGTATAGAAGACTAATTTCTGTCTCTGCCCAGGTATGGCGAAATGACACTGTATCACACTGGATTGCCTTTAGGGAGATTGCTTGTTTTGTTGAGTTTTTCTTAATGTTAGAAACTCATTGTATATTCCTGCCTTTACTTGTAGGTAATTTTGATTGGGTAGGAAATGCATTTACGCAGAATGCTGGAGCTGGCCTTGTTATCAACCAAGCAGACGCGGGGAACAGCACAAGCATCATTAAGCAACTCAAGGCTGTTTTTGAAAGGGACTGGTATTCACATTATGCCAAAAGTTTACAACCAACAAAAATCCCAAACTGCTTTAATCACAAACTTAATAAAGCAACATCAAATAAGACTGCCATGAGCAATGTGAATTAGAAAGACTATTTTACTGTTTAGTATGGCAATGAAGAATTACAATGGGGTGTAACCCTCTTTCATATTTACAGACAAAAGACTTAAAAAGCAAAAAAAGAAGTTTGGTTGGGGGGTTGTTTTTAGGAAAAAGCACACTTATATATAAACTGTCTAAACTATATTCTCTATATTGATCTATTTAAGACTTTCAAATTTGTTACTCCTGACACTGAATGTCATTTCTGCTTCCATGTTAATTTTAATGTTCTGCGTTTGAATTTAACAGCATGTGTCAATTTTTCTGTTTCACTTTTAGAACCTTCCCTAATTGCCATCCTGGCTAGAACGAACTTTGAGGCAAAAACAAGATTCAAGCTATGAAATGGCATTCTAAGATCAGTTATTATTGACATACAAGTAGATGATAGATTTACTGTATTAGAAAACATAAAGGAATAAGCAAAGTTTCACCCATATATATCATTCCCTTTAAATAAATACCCAGTCATGCAAATTTTAGTTTTGAGCATTTAGTTTATCACACTTCCATGTCTTCTAACTAGCCTTAAAATACATTAGTGTTACATGACTGGTAATTCGTCTATCTCCTAAAAGTATGAGAAGGTGTTGAGGGATTGAGGTTGGCCTCATCAAACTCATCATAATCCCTAAAGCCTCTCAGATCAATGGATTTTAAATCAAAGTAATGTGGATTCCTTTCAACATAATAGTTATTTCCTGTTATACTATGTTTCATCTAACAATGAAAATCTCTATTAATAGCAAAGACCCAGGACTTTTTTTTTTTTGTAATCTCAAAAAGATTTCTTCCCCAAGTTAAATATTTATCAAGTGCGAGTCAGCAGTTGCGTGATGACTCATGTTCAAACCAATGCATATATAAATACAAATACTGCTTTTTAGGAAGGTCAAGCGTTATGCAAATCATGCAATAATTGTTGTTAAATGATCATATAGTGATTTTGTTTGATTTTACAGCTGGAAGGTTTTTTCCTAACTTTTACGTAAAATAGTAATTGTGAAATGGCGGGTTTTGTTAAAATGTCATCCATATAGGTGAATACATCAGCACGAACAGAAATGCGATGCCTTCGTTTAGGCCACAGCTTCAGTTGGTGTTAATAGTGTGCCTCTACAAACACAACTCAGTTTCACCAAGAAGCAACTGTTAAAAAAATATGTATAAAAGTTTGACAACAGATTTTTTTCCAGTCAGAGCTGTAACGGCTTAGTTTTGTAACAGAAATGTTTCATTACTATCCCCTCTGCTTCTGTTGGAAGAAATGCGGCCATGAAAGCAAAACTGCATTCTGCATTTTGTTAAATATGACAAATATACCGAACTTTTTCCAAAATGCAGACTTTTCTCACCTGGCATATGTTACTGAAGGCACATTTCAAAAGCAGTGGGCAAAAAAATAAAGAAAATCAACTATGTCCCAATGTTCTATGTGAATCTTAAGAACAAGTTAAAACCCCACCTTGACTTTCAAAACACAGGTTCCATTTACAAGGTTAAAAAAAAGTTCAAATTTATTTTAAAGTAAGCACAGTTTAGGAAATTCTCATAAGGTAAAATATGCACAACTTCAAATTGCCAGCTAGAGACAGACACACAAAACTAGTTTGACTGCAAAAGGCACACTTTTGAGAAAGAATGTTTGTTTCTCTTGCAATTGCCAAGATTTACATCATCTCCCTGAAAGCTGTCAACTTTTAGAGAAAAGATTCTGTATAGCTCTAATGCTTACTAACATTTTCTAATATTCAGATAAACACATGCCATTTATTAGCCTCCTGCCACACACATAGAAAAGCATATATTCTGACATTTATGTAAGAAACAAATATCTAAAAAGAAAAAAGTTTCCTGAGTTGCTATGCAGGAAAGATCTTTGTGAAGAGAAATTTCTGTATTTTCTTCCTTCTGTATATAACTTTTTAGCATATGTATAGCAAGTGTGGGAGAAAGATCCCCAGCACTTAATTTACTTGTTGGGGTTTTTTTGTTTTGTAAAAAATAAGTATTAGTCCAGATTGATTTCTGGTGAAAATTTCAGTCCACTTATACCACCAATGAATTTAGTCTTAGCAGTTAAAGCTAAAAAAAAAAAAAAAAAAAAAA
>VXBL01007193.1:717257-765712 GCA_013400195.1 Aramus guarauna
CCCAAAAAATTTAGTTTTAGCAATAAAAAAAAAAAAAAAAAAAAAAAAAAAAAACCAACCCAAAGAAACAAAGAAAAAGCCCACCACATTTTTAACAGGTGGTTGAGATATTTGTAAAGTTTCTGAGGTCCCCATGGATGGGCAATCTTAAAGCTTGAGATAAACTTAATACCAAGTCCTTACACAAGATACAAAAAACCTAAGCAAACAAAAAAACCCCAGTGTCCAGAGTTGTTAATTGTAGCACCTGGTGGCAATAATATACAGGAATGAATCAATGTAATTTTCTTCCCTCTTGCATTATGGATACTAGAAATGTGTTATGTTTTTTACACGGTATCTTGTACAAGCAATGGAAGAGCTGAGTGCAACAGAAATTTGTCAGCTGATAAAGCTAAGCTGTCTGTTTACAAAGCAGGATTTAGCAATGAAATCAGACTGTGGAGTTACCACTGACCTTCTATTTAGTATACCAAATGAATGATTCAGATGTAGTAGTTTTACGGAACAGATCCTAGGGAAATACAATCATGAATATTAATCAGATCAGTTAGTTTACAAGTACACTCTTTTTGGCTTGATGAACAAATTCTGGTGCTTCAATGAACCCCCGCAAGAGCTGATATGTAAAAGTACATTTTTAAAATGGCAGTGTGTCCTGGTTTTATGAATGGAAGAGTTTGGGGTTTTTTTGAACAACTTTTAATGCAAAATAAGCAGTCAGCCATCTTACAAATGGACTGGCAGACTCAAGTTTCATTTGGTATAAAGTATGCATTGATATTTTAATAACTGTTTAGAATGGCAGCAGCTCCAAAGTAGTACAGAAGGCTTTGGTCTGTTACATTAGCCGAAAGACAAAGTGCATCCTTGGACTTCAGCAAGTAGGAAAATAAAACTATCAGATTCTTTTCTGAAGCTGTTTAAGGGGATTTTAGCCAATTAATTGTTGCGGGTTAGCACTATTACTGTTTAACTAGATTTGCCACAGCAGCCTCAATTCTGGCTTCAGATCCTTCTACCAATGTAAATAAATCTGGAATAAATGCATTACAGTGATTTCACATTGGTTTAAGCAGGGATCAGAATCTAGACCAGTTTCCTCTTGCTTTAGCTCTTTCAAGTATCACCGTTGCACAGGGATTTGCATTCAGTGGATTTTCACAGACCTCAGAGGCATAATCCAAAAGATGCACTTTCTCTAACCCCCTTCTAACTGGCATTGGTAACTCTGTCATATTAAAGGCAATTTCCTAAACAGACCGGTTTTATTCTTAAAGAATATAGACTGTAATTGTTGTTTGCTGCAAACATTTACTAGTGCCTTATTCATACAAGTTTTTGTTTAACTGTTCTTCACATGAAGTCCTGCTAAAGATCTTATACCTGGTACTGAGGCATACAGCGAACTTTCTAAGTAGAAAGACTACATATTGTGATGTTCACAGGTTAGTACCTAAAACTAGAGTCACAAAAAAGACAAAAACTGAATGTGAGATGTTGGTCCAAACCACAAGCACATCTAAACCTCAGCATTTTTATCCAAGCCCAGTTCTAAAATTAAATTTCACAAATTACTCCTGTCTTCATTATCAACTAATCCACAACACTCTGGTGAATTATTCTGTCCTGTCAAGGTGTAAAAATAAATAAAACCTGAATTCCCCCAACACCTGGCTGATATCAAGAGCAAAACCACAGAAATTCCTTTAAGCACAGGATAAAGTCCAAAAATCATGCAGTGGCTACTTTACAAATCTCGCATGTTTAGTCTCAAGTTGCTTTGGGCCAGCTACCACATTTTTCTGCCTGAAGTATGAACTAGTATCCACAGCTACTCTCACCTTCTCTCTGATGACCAGAAAAGCTAGATTATGTGTCACAGCACAATGGCCACAGCTGTACCCTGACAGGAACAGATTTAATTTTTTGTCTGATTTTTTTTTCTCCTCAACTTTTTTTTTTTTTTTTAAAAAAAAAAAGCATCTTTGAACCGAATTTGGGGCTATGCTTTACAAAGCTTTACAGAATACAGGGCCCAGCGTTCCTTCCAGTAAAGCCAGGCTCTGCAGGTGGTTCAGAGAAGAGCTTGAGAAACAAGTACAAAACATCTCAGAATGCTACTTTTAAGACCTGCCCATTATTTGCTATATCACTAGCTACCTAAATTCTTTGTTGAGTTTTGCATACATAAACCTCAACTGTGTGAATGTTAACTGCCATTTAACCCTAATCTAAGGAGATTTTTTTGTGACTTTAGTGTGTACTTACTGAAAACAGCAGAGCCTTTCTCATTAAGGTGGTAAAGACGACAGCTGGCTATTCCAGTTTTTCAAACTGAAGTCCTTTGTAAGTATCCCCATCCCGAACATCATGAACTTGACTCCTGAGAATGGCCTTATAGAGTGCTAAGTTACCTTAAAATCATTTTGGACTTCAAAATTAACCCTTCATTTTAATGCAAAAATACTGATTACATGTATAGTATGTTTCCAGATGGTAATTGCTGGTATTGTGTTTTTCTTCCACTCCTAGCCTTTCTATATGTTTCTATATTCATGGTTTTTTAATCACTGTTAATCCAATTCAATCTATGTAAAAAACAGAATGAATCCTTGGTATATTTAAAATTCACAATGATACCTCCTGAGTTGAATGCACCAGTAAACATATTCCACTTTTAACACTGCAGAGTATAGTAGCTCAACTGATACTGTAGAGTGATTGCTTTTCTTAGTAGTTTCTCACTTTAATTACTGCTGGATGTTATTTATGAATTTCTCAGTGTTGAATCAGGTTGCTCTTGCATCATCACTTTGCACAAATGCCTTAGAAGCTTGCCAAACTAGCATGTAAAAGAGACCTCATTCAAAATAGTTTAGACAAGAAAAGAAGAACTCATGTGCTTAATGCTCTGTGGATGCTGAAGTCAGTAGATAAACTCCAGTCTTAAAAAACAGTGGAGCCTTCTATTGCACCTCCTTTTTGGATTAGCTCTGCATGGGTTTCAAAGAAGTCATCTGTGAGAATTGCGTGTTTGAATTATCTTGAGATCAGCATTCTACAGAGAATCTGAATGAAGAATCCAGCTGTACTGAATGGTTCAACCCAGTAATTTAAACGGGATTTTCATGAAAACACATTTCCATTCCATCTCCATATGCTACAACTGCATTAAAACACTAAGGTTAGGTTTTCCCTAAAATTCCAAATACCTGTAGGACAAAAATCAAGCTACTGCAGCCCATTTCTGAAAACCTTGTTAAAATTAGATTTTAAGAGCGCAATTCCATTCTGGCTGCAAATTATTCTGCTATAGTCAATGAAGTCAGCTCTGTTTTGTTCACGCCATGTTCTACACTGCAATTTTACAGGAAGACTCAATAAATCTTTTTAATCCTGTTAAACTAACATGATAATTTTCCCTTTAAGAACAGAAATCAGGCTGAATGGCTGATTCAGGCTACAGAATAGAACAAAATATAATAAAATGGCTGACAACTGTGTCATTCTGGAGGATTATTTTGTGCTTCTTTATACTGCGTGGCCACAAATGAGAATAATACAAATTACATGTATCGCAATGGTGTTGCGTGAACACACGCTGGGCATCGCAGCTCACATCTGTCCTTTCCGCAACAACATAAAATGTAATAAGAGTAGAGAGGAAGGGAGGGAAATACCTACAGAGGCAAACTGACTTGAATCACACTGAGTAAATGAACTGGGTGCTGGCCTAAAAGCTCTGGGCTATGTTCTTATTTTGTTCCCTTCCCTGAAAAAGCCTGTATTTCTTATGCATCCACCTTGCTGCTCTTTATATGAGTGAACTCCAACTTCCATGATTGCTTTCAGAATGAGAAGGGAACCTTTAACAATTACAAACTTATGCTTAACAGAAAATCAGCATAAATAAAATCCCATCAATTTCTATGTAGCAGGTACTGAGAAGTAAAAATATATTTGAAATGGGGCTCGCTCTTGTACATTAGAAGTTCCTAGTGCTATTTAAGCAAGGATTTACACCACAGCACACGGCTCAAATTTCACATCATATGCATTATTTGCATACATTCTCTCGATATACAAATACAGTCAAGACAAGATACCATTTGGAACTCCTAATAAACTGGTGAAAAACTAAGCACAAGTATCAGGTCATCAAATTTGTCAAATTAATCACACTCAAATGAAAAAAAAAAATTCCTCCAAAACTACATGAAGTTCATAAATGACTTAGAAGCTGGAATTTTTTTCAAGTATAACTTTGAGGGACTTAATGGGAATCTTAATGGGGAAGGAATCTTTATGTTAAAGATTAAAGGTATGCATCATTATATGTAGCACTGTCTAAACAAGACAGCATATAACACATGAATTGAGAAGCTCTTCAAATGGAAGCAAGTGGAACACTTTATGTTTTCAAGTGGCTTTGCTCAATTACTCAACATCATTCCTTATTTGTGTTTCTTCAAGTGATGCTGTACCTGCATTCATGTTTTTCTTGAAACTTGACAGAAAAGCAGGATGCTTCTGGAAGTGACAGCTGTTTCTTTCTAAAGGTGGGAGGGCTGTTTGCCTAATCTCACTTGTCCTCTCACTGTCTCCTGCTTCTTCAGCCATCCAGTCCAGGTTTTCACTTGTCACTGCTTAAGGAGCAAAGAAAACAAAATATTTTCAATTATCTGCTTCTGATGAAAACTGCTGGCTGCTCAACATGCTTTTGTGCTTTGAGAGATCCCTCACCTACTGTGATACTAGAGAAGGCATATAATAAAGAAGGTCAAACACATAATTCCAGGTGCCTCACATAGTTCTTCACCTGGAGAGACACATATGCAAAATCTGGAAAAAGAAGAGAGTGTGGGGGGCCAAGAGGGTATAGATGTTTGGCAAACTTTAAATGAGGTAGAGGTTCTTCTGGTGATATAAATACCTCTTCTAGTGGCCTCATTTTACTCTAGTGTAAAACATACAACCAGATTTGTAGTGACTGAAATGTGCAGCTAACTTTAGCGTGGAAAAGTGAGAGGTCAAACACCCTTTGTCTTTAGGACTTGAATTAATTTATTCACTTTGTAAGAGAGGTGGAAGAGACAAGTAAAAATGGAAAATGCACTGTCTCCTCTTTTCAAGGAATAGCCCAGGTTGCTACTAGAAATAGACCTGATAAGGTTACTTAAAGAAAACAAAGATCTTATGCAGCCAACTTCTATTAATTCTCAAAAGGTGGTGCATACCTGTGGGAACTTGGGGCTCTCAGTGACAAACTTCTTTGTGGCAAACTGTCAGGCTTCTCAGAAGAGCTTCTTTTCTGCCTTCTCACTATACTCAAGACAGCTATGACATCCACTTTTAACAATCTCCAGATTCTTCAAAGAAATTTACAAAGATTACAAGTATTTTCCCTGTGGAAGGAGAAAGTAATGGTAGATTCAGTGAGGAACCCAAAAAATCTAGTACAATTATTAAAATGTATAAGAAATCATGATCAAAACCAGAATGCATTCTCCTTTTTGCCAACAATTAAAGAAATAAATGAGAACTGGAGAAAGAATGAGAGGCTAGTGCAATACCTTAAGTTAATGAAACTGAAATTTATAAACCAAAACACTGTTACGTTTGTGGACAGACCCCACATCTAAACTGCTGCTCTTAATATGACACAGATGCAGCAAAAAGTCTGTGAACCACTAGCTTTGATATATTGTACAAAGGTTTCAGCATTCAAAATCTTATGTCCATCTATGGAGGCATACATCTTAAAAGGTAGGCAAAAATACGGGGTTCTGTGTATGTTTATACAGACCCTACTGCTAAATAATCATTAAAAAATAGTCACTTCTCACAGCATTTGTGTCTTCAGACGTCAACACAGAGCTCTTAGTGAACAAATCTGGAGAAAGGCAGAAAAGCAACATCTGTGGCAGCAAGTAAGCCAACTAAAATAAACTGTAAGCCCATTTTCCAAGTACCAGCTGATACAATAAAAGCACTCAGATGCCCCATATCAGATTCCAAATGTCCTTATATCCGATACCAAATACAGAGCTGAGGCTCCCCACACACATAGGCACAGAGACACACCCTCAGAAGAAAAATGAGTATGAGTGCCGGAAGAGCTTGGAACATCTCTAGTACAATGACTTGTTCCACTGCTCTCCCACCCTTAAATAAGATTAACATGAAATAGTACAGCTCCTTCTGGAAAGGGCCACGTATCCTTTACTAGAAAATAAAAAATGTGAACACACAGAGACTCAGAATAATGAACTACAAAAGTAAATTCCTGGCCACAGTACAGAAGTACATTAATGTAACAGTTTCTGACAGCACATACCAAAGCCATCTACTCACCTTGTCATTCCTGCTTTACATGTGCCAAATCTCACTTTTTTTTGGGGGGAAAAAAAAAAAAGAAAAAAAAGGGCAATGTTTCTCTCTGAACTAAACATTCCAGAGAGGATTAGACTTTACTTTTTCTTTTTTTAAAAAAACAGAACAGCAACCACTGCCCCAATTCTCTCTCTCCCCTTTCCTCACTCCCTTTTTTCACTGGCAAAGCTTTCTGTTACAGCCCCCCGCCTCTTGTCTTTTTCCTTTTCAAGCTATTTCCTACATGCTGTTTCTGAATCCCTTGCTGCTTTGTACACAGGGCTGAATCCCTGCAACTGGCATCACTGGTGCTGTAACATCCTACAAGATTACTTCCACTAGCTTTACCTGAAGTGCTCAGAAAAAGAAAGAACGTGCACATATTGTTTAAAGACATACAAATTACTATATATGAAGACAAGGGGAGTCAGGGCAAACGTAGACTGCAGGCACTACTGGAAAAACACCCGGACGGCAAAAGGGTTTTAAGTCATACTCCTCAATCCAATTACGTCTTGGCATATCCAAAACCTGTATCAGGATCTAGAGCCCAACAACTCTGCAAACCTCATCTAACACAAGCCCTGCCTCTAGGTATTTTGTTCACTGTCATCCTGGAGTCACACACCAGGTTAACCTGCCAAGCTAGGCAATAACAAGTCAAAAATCACAGCCAGCTTCAAGCTACATGACCTCAACTTTACCCTCCAGGGGGCATTTGGCCACAGAGGAGGGTGTCGTCTGGGTACTGTCATCTTGTGACAGTTGAGATGGTCCAAGCTCACCACCTCCAAGAGTAAATGAAGAAAGAAGACCTCTCTGCAAACATATTTTAAATCTCTGAGTGTGACTTTGGCACTGCATTGTATTTCCCTACACAATCTAAAAGTAGCAGGCGATATACTATAGAAGTTTACTACTATACCTCTTCTGATGAAACAAAATATCAAATAGAGAAATCTGTCTAAACTTATTTTGAAAACTGCATGGCCAGCTTATGCAGTAGCTATATACGTGGCAAGGTTGCAGTGTTTACTCTCTAATGAGAATACAATAAATATGCTTATATATTTTGTTCAAGCATTGTGTAGTCTCCAAGTTCTACTCTGAGAAGTATGGATAACTTCTCATTATCCTTCCTGTTTCAAAACACAGTATTTATCACAGATGTGTACAATACAGTGGCATAGCTTAGGCCTGTTATATAGGTCAGTATCTGCAATGCACACAAGAACATAGTTTGCCACTGCAAAGGGTAGTGGCTGCAAAATCTATTTTGGATAATCCAATTTGTATTTGAGGAAATCAATGTGTGGTCATTTCTAGAACTATGAATATAAGGCAACTGCTGCATGCTTGTATATTTGATAAGTTTTATTATACTATATCCTTATATGAATGCCTATGCAGTGTAAATGCTTTAGTATAAGATACTGAATGTTGGGTTTTTTTACACGTTATTTTCTAAATGATGCTACATTTTACTGCATGTTTATCCATATTTTGTGTTGGTACAAAGTGAAAGGAGGAAGACATATGATTTTAATAACTTATACAGCAGCTGTTCAAATCCATTATAAAAACATGTTCTTATGTAAAGACTTTTAACTTGGCAAGAAATGTGCTTCCTTTAGACAATGGGCTTAGTTCACAGCAATATCTATGTAATTAATGTTTGCTTATTTAAAAAAAATCACTGAGTCTATAAAAGGGGCTATTGACTCTGCTGCAAACCACTATGTCAGTACGTTTTGATACCTTTGAAGATGTAACTCATCTACATTTACTCAGAAAGCAGATGACATGTCCTGAGTTGAAAAATTAGTGCTCTAATTGAAAGAGTCCAAAACTGAGCAGCTATTGTATTTGGTGCTGCAGGATGACAATGTAGCAATCTTTTATTTTCTTTAATCAATACTTTCTCATGAGCTTAATACAATGAGTTCATGTAATTTTATTGTGAACTGGGCCCACTTTTTACAGTGTTACCGTATGTAACCAAAGTTTAATGTAATTCACAGAATTGAGCCAATTTATTCTTTTGGAAGAAAAAAAAAAGGGGGGTGGGGGGTGGGGAAGAGACTCACTTTGGTTTTGCTGAGGTTTTGGAGAGGTGGCTTGGTACAGTGTTGCTGCTGTACCAGTGCATTTTAAATGTAAGGAAATCACTGGCTGCAAGATTGACCTTTAAGACCACACTGTCACTGATAAAATATTATACTGCTGGAAACTAAGTTACCAATGATATTACACTAAATCAAAGAAGTAATGCATTCATTTAAAGCTGTGTAAATATTTATTTAATGCTGCAACATTGTAGCTATTATTTTTCACTGCTTTGATATCCAAGGATTCCTAGGACTACACGAATGTATGTCATCTGCTTAATTTTGTAGTTTCAGTACTTCCATTCATTCCTATTTCTTAGTACCACACTGAAATAAAAGAATCTTGTTTCAGTACATAATCTTTTTCTTATTCTTTCTGGTCTGTTTCCATCAGTGTTGTTTCCTCTGAGCACTAAATCACAGACACTAGCCATTAGCTCCCAGCCTTCTGTATGTACACACACTGAAGGCAAACCCGGCAACACAGACAGACTGCCTGGTGCCTCCAACTAAGGCTCTGCAAAGTCTGAGTAGCACTGCCAGATGCTCACAGTCACTCAGTGCCAAATTCACAGCTATCTGAACACAGGTCTTCTGTACCTCTGTTTTCGTATTCAGACACATTACACTTAAAATCCATTTTTAAGCACATCAGTCTCTACATCCCTCAGGCTGTATCCATCCTGCATGTTCACATTAAAAGAGACTCTCAGGCTATAAAGCAGTCTTGCTGTCTATATAAGTAAATAAAACAGGGGCATGGTACAGACAGTACCCAGGTGCAGCATTATGGGGCAAGATGTATTAGTAACTGGTATCAATAAAGGAGACTTCACATGGCTTTGAGTCTTCTGATTTGTTTCTTGTACACTATACAATTCATAGAATCACAGAATGGTTTGGGTTGGAAGGGACCTCAAAGATCACCTAGTTCCAACCCCCCTGCCATGGNCCTTGACCTGCTGGTCACTCTGCAGCCCAGGATACGGGTGGCTTTCTGGGCTGCAAGCGCACACTGCCAGGTCATGTTGAGCTTCTCATCCACCAACACCCCCAAGTCCTTCTCCTCAGGGCTGCTCTCAATCCATTCTCTGCCCAGCCTGTAGTTGTGCTTGGGATTGCCCTGACCTACATGCAGAACCCTGCACTTGGCCTTGTTGAACTTCATGAGGTTCGCATGGGCCCATCTCTCAAGCCTGTCAAGGTCCCTCTGGACGGCATCCCTTCCCTCCAGCACGTCTATCACACAACACAGCTTGGTGGTGTTAGCAAACTTGCTGAATCCCTCAGTCAGTGTCACCAGTAAAGACGTTTAAACAGCATCAGTCCCAATACTGACCCCTACCACAGCCTGAGTTAATATATGCAGCAGTACACCATATGGCCTAGAATTTTTTTTGCTGTTCTAATTCAATATAATGCAAGGTTTCCAACCTCCCACCAGATCTGAATCACAGTACAGGCTTTGAAAACTTAATGTACAAAAGGAGAGAAAGATCTGTAACACGATAGCCCAGGTCTCCTCACATATCCCAAGAACTGAGTTACAGAAATAACAGTGATACTAACAAATCTCTGCCTCAAGACCCTGGTGCTTAGAAGGGGAAAGCCTTTTCCACAAAGAGGTGCTATTATGGACAAAGCAGCCTACCATGAAGGACAGAAGGGATATACACACAGACGTAGAATAATGTTGGCTATGGAAATGGGTGTTGTATAACAACTGCTTTCCACCAAAGTGTGGACTGCACAGATTATTGAAAAAACAAAACAGGTACTGAAAAAACAGCAAGGAAGCTGACTCCAAACAATTCAGTACTCCAGATAAGCATTATGTTATTGGGAGAATCCTGTAAGTAAATTCTAAGATGTCCATAGCTTATTATACTAATGTCTACTTCCAGTAGGCACCCTTTTCACTAGCAGAAGGCTGCAACTCCCAATTCTCCTAACAAGAAGAATAACCAAAAACTGATACTTACCCAGATCACCAGGACTTGTGCAACATGATTCTCTTCTCTAGTAGGTTCAGATTAAGATCGTAATTTGAATCTGGGAAAGCAGACACTACCCTGAATTTCCTCACTTCCCAGGAGACTGCCACAGCCACTGGGATTTTCTGTTGCCGGGACTAGTCTGACATTCTTTTTAAGACTACAGGAGTCCTATACAAAAGGACACAAATTCCCCTCTGATTTCCATCTAAAAAATTTCTAACCAGTTCTAGTGCTAAATAATTTGCTGTATGGAGAAAGACTCACATTCCCTGTAGTTTGAAAATGGGAACACTAAGCAGCAGATATTTAAACAGAAAAGGTAAAGACTGACAGATGAGAGAAAGTAGAAACCCTGTCGATAGCCACAGGTCTCAGTCACATGCACTTTTTTGTAAGAGCTGGTTTATGTTTTACCAGAAAGGCAGCTTTTGACTGCACAGGTCAGTGCAGCTGACAGCTGGACAGTGCAGAGAAGTGTTACCTTAATTCCAAAGCTACTTATGTCTCTGTTGTATTCTAACAGAATCAGAGCATCTCACTTTCACACTTCTCATGCTTTTTGCAAGAAAATTATTCTTCTTGATTATTATTTTAGTGCCTATTTTCACAGAAAATAAAGTATACACTTAATACCAAAATTCTGCATCTAGGAACGCAATACTCTTCACGTACACATATGAAGTAGGAAACAAAATCTTAGTCCTGTTTACAGAAAATAAGCAATGTTAATTGCTCACCGTGCACTGTATCACAAAGAAGATAGTTTGCAAAATATACACAATTTAAATTCAACTGGTGACATCTATTTTCATCTTAAATTTCCTTTCCACATATGCATTCTCTCTAGAGAGATATGCATCGAAATGTTCAGGTGCATTCCATGAGAGGACCCAAAAAAAATCCAATCCCAGTAGCTGACAAGAAACCAGTTGCAGTGTCCCAGCTACAGTGCAGACCACTACCACTGGACTGATTTACTGAGCAGGAACAGATTTTATCCCCTTCCCTGCTTTTGATAGCATCCAACAGGATTTGTGCTCCAGCGGAACGACACGATGCTGGTGACATGGACGGGTCCCTCCTCCACTCAGAATCACATGCAATACGATACAACGAACAACTGCTTTTTACAAGGCTGCTCGGTCCTAAAAAGGCCCCATTTCAAATAACAGATGACGCTGACTTACAATATTATAATGATTTTAAAAGGATACCTTCTTTTCAGACATGATCTCCATATCCAAAGCAGCGCATATGTTTTAACAATAAAAGTAGGGCACTGATCCCCAAAGGTGTGGACATGTCCAACCCAGAATTTTGCAGTTCCCTCCAGAAAAAGAGCCCTTTGCTAATCTCTGATTAATTTTTGAGTATCAAAACATATTTCTTACTGAGTTCCACACATATTCAGGCAATATGCTGCACTGAAAGAATCCAACAAGTGACAGTACATGTAACTGAAGAAGAGCAACTGCAAGTCAGCTATGTTATGCTCTTGGACTTTGCTAACACCTTTGGCATTAAGTAACACACACAAAAAATAAAAGCCATTTTCTTTCACATACCAGTTTCTTAACAGTATACTCTTTAAAGGAGCTGAAGGGCATATGTTACTAACATGCTGAGACAGGCTGTCCCTGGTTAAATGACTCCTGAACTGCATATACTCGTTGCCCCAACACAAAACTCTGGTCCACTTAGAGAACTCTGCTAAATGCAGCCCAGGTTTTAAGCTGCTTCAATAATCCAGGAACTATTTTATAGACTTCAACAGGACAACCAGAAAAATACTCAGAACAGGTGTTTGGCTCATTACAATAAATCTTCCAAGTCACTTCATTCCTACAGTCTCACAAGCAATGGTGAAACACTGCCCCCAGTATGATGCACAAGTCTGAAAGAAGGCAAAGAAATAATTGAACAACAATAAGCCACTTCGCCGTGCTCTCATGTCACAACTTTTTCCTCTGAAGGAAGTACTATTTAGAGACAGAGGAGGGATAGTCTTCTTCAGCCCTTGCACTGCTTTTTAAACTTCAGGTTGAACAAGGCTAAGGTGAAACCACAAATCATGGTTCAGTACCAAAGAGTCATGGTCCAGTCACTACCCTGTATCCTTTTATGGCTATAGCCAGTATCAAACCAGCATGGCAGTAAGCCCTTAGATGGATTTTACTGCTGGTGTAAAATAATACTTCCAAAGACTATGTTCAGCCTGCCAACAAAATGCTAACACAACACCTCCAAGGGGTTTATGAGTTACCAGAAGAGTGATGTCTTCTGTAGCAGAACCAGTTTAATGAGCTCATTTTAAGTGCTTATAAATGCCTAAAGCGTCTCAGCTCATGTAGAACTGTCATAACAGTACAGTCCGAGAACATTTGCCGGGCCATGCTTAGAAGTTACAGACCTTGTTGTACAAACTTACTTCTAACTGTAAGTGCCATTTAAGTCAGTGGGATAGTTCCAGGGAGCATCAAAGATCAGCACATTCTTTTCTGTTCATATTGATACAGTGTTCAGAGTTGCAAATACTCAAAACTTTTAGGGATAATTCTTTCAAAATGGACAGTGGTTATATTAGCAGCACAGCAAATACTTTACAGACAAGTAAAGCAGCAAAGTCTACATCCAGTGATTTTCAGTCCAAGAATACACTGCTGAACCCTTTTAGTTTTACAAAAATGTCTTTTGATCTACAAGCACAGAAAACTCTGGCATCAGCCTTAAAAAGATAAAATTATACGGGCAATCAAAACAGCATTTCAAGCTGTGGCTACCATAACACCCTGTAAAATCTGGTCCCCAGTTTTAAGTATCAAACTGACAGCAGAATCATCTTTTAAAAATATCATTTTCTTGATCATCTTACTTGTATTTATGTAGAACAACCTTTTTCTCCAATTTATTCAGCCATGGGACCCCCAAAACAGCCAATGCTGCAACCTGACCTCTTTCAATCTGTATTTCAGTGCTTGCAAAGAAATGGTATAAAAGAATAAAAACCTGTACTCCATCACTGATCTATACTCTGACTTAAGTCTGACAGAGGAAGTCAGTTTTCACATTGAAGGGTGAACTTTATCTCTGCATCTGACATTTTTTGCTATTACAATGCCTTGTCAGAATTAATGCCTCCACAATGTTTTCTATATGTATTATAAAGGGAGCAGTTTGACATGCATCCCTCTTCGTTGTGACTTGATGAAAGTCACTCATGCAGGACAAGCGAAAAACCTAAGTGTTACAGGGCAAAAAATACATTAGACTTTAGTGAGAGAGCAATCCGAGAAAATAACCTGAATACTAAGCTGCACTGTAAGTGCAAAGGGTATGGCAGGCTAGCATAAACAGGAAAGTGGAAAAAATAATGAACTCAGAGGAAAAAGTTGAATCCTTAAAATTCCAGGCCCCAGTCTGTCTGATCTCCTGGCAAGCTTTAGAAGGACAAAGGTTTCTTCAAACCCTCTTCCTGGTGAATTCCCATACTGGGAGTCTGACAGCAGAAACAGCAGCATGGGACTAAATGCTGCCAGATGAGGCCCCGCAACCACAGAACAGAAGCAGTAACATTTTGCCAAGTGAACTGACAGCAGCAACTCCAACCCTGGTAATGCTGCTTTGGCAAACTTCAGCAAACACTTCTAGGTATTCGCTCTGCCATTACATCAAAGTCCCAGCATGTTTGGAGTTCCAAGCCTTTCTTGTAAGCTCTTTAACTAAAACATTTGATGGAGTAAGCCAAGTAAGAAAAAGGCTGCAAAAGGCAATTCTTTTCTATTTTGACTGCAACCATATCTGCAATACAACAAAAGATGAAGTAGAGACTTAAAGTTTTAATAAGGATGAAACACTGTGAAAAACATTACCTTTAAATAGTCAAATTAAAGGATCAGAACAGCCACTAAAGAGTATGCTTTACAGGGAAACATTTTTAAATAGCCTGGTTTTCCTGTGAACCTAAGGTAAAAAATATATTAGAATAATATAAAAATAAAGCATAACATGGAACAAAAAGGTAAAATTATGATGTCCAGTACTTACAGTTCATATTGTCAGGAATGCATGTTGCTGCCTTTGGCACACTGTGGCCAGACACATCACATTAATAAAAAACACCAGGCCTAGAAGTTCAAACAAGATGGAACTTGCTCCATTGCAATTTTTATAAGGAAGAAACAGAAAAGTCAGTTCTCACAAGTTTTATTTATATACCCTATAATACTGCTTATTTGCAATTCCACCAAGTTTTGTTAGCTTGTTTTGCATTCTGTTAGATCAGTAATGTGGAAGAAGGGTTTACTATCATTACAGCTTCTGGAATGTGTACAGGAATTATATTAATAGCAAAGAAATTAATGAGAGAATCAGGAGCTCCCATCTGGAAGTGAGAAGCATTAATATAAAGATACTGCTCAAGTGATCCCTCTCTGTCTTCTTCCCACCTGATACTGTGCACCTGTTGTACACAAAAGTCTCTTTCAGAATAAATCAGTCTCTTAAAAAGCCAAGATCTGAGGAAGGAAATGCTCGGATTAGGGCTGACACTAATTAGCATTTCCATATGACCCATAAATGTTTACAAGCAACAAAGGAAATTCTCTAGAAGGACTAGAAAGGTTTCACTTCCCAGAGTCAGGTATTACAGTGCAGTTCTAGATAGGTGCTTAAGAGTAACCACATACTGTGGCAAAGGGTCCCATGAGATATGGGTTTGGACAACACCCAAAAGATTAGTTTGTAGTGTTGAGTGGTCAGAGCCCCATCAGACACATTTCCACAGAGGCAGTGGCCAGAGGACAAGTACAAGTCAGCAGTGGCCTCCTCCAGAGGCAGAACCCTATAATCCTGCAGCGCAGGCACCTGGTAACATAGTCTGAAAAAAGTGGTATACTCCACATAAACTTAATATCCGTCTCAATTAGTGACATTTTTCCTCAGAACTGCGTGCAGGCTTCCTGACTTCACAGGTATCATGCCTGTAAGTAAGCCAGTCTGATCTCATGGCTAGTAATTTATTACAAAAAAATAACCATTTTAAGCTCAGCTCTGAGGTCAAGCCAAAGATCTTTGGAGCATCAGTCTGTCAAAAACAAATCCCAGTTGACCAAATGACCTAGACAACGTGCACAGTAACTCAAGCCTCAGTGAGACTGTATACCATCCTGCTAGATTAGGAGTTGTTTGCTCTGAAGAATAACACTTGAGAGATTGCCAAAGATCAGTAATGTCATAACTCAAAGGAGCAACAGCTCACAGGAATTTGTAGATTCCTTTGCTATCACAAGAGTACTCAGTGACAAAAGTCTGAGTAAACTCACAGCATATCCTTTAATTTATATATCTGTGCCAGTAGGCTATAGTAGGTCATAAAAAGCATATCAGAATGCAAACAGAAATTATTAAATTCCACGGTACCAGTCATTAGAGATCTGACTGTAATTAGACAGATGGAAGCAGAGAGCAAGCTTTTACTCTTTGTTTCAGCTTTCTCAAGAATACTTCAAGAAGTCGTTTCTTCTTTCAAACGATAAAAAGAAACGCTTATACTAACTGAAAAAGGAATTATAAAACAGTACCATCAGAGAAAGAAACAATCTTTGTTGTTGCAGTAGTGTATATAAGAATTACCAAGATATCTTGTTCAGTACAAAGAGTAGGCTAGCAAGCTAAAATACTCGGGTACTCCCAGGTGGCACAAAAATATTCTCACATACTTTGTTTTACCCTGAAACTAGATGAAGGGCTTCATCTCACTTCAATTTATCCTGATCTTCCCAAAGCAAGAGGTACCAATTTTGTGCCAGCTACTACTACTACTAAAGCTCTTTTCCTCAAATTTGCTGGTGTCCTAGCAGGAGCAAACCTACAGCTAACCAGAATTACTTCGTACAAGCAGCATCGTCGGTGATGAGCAAAAAAGGTACAAAGCTGATAAATCCATGAAGTATAAACCACCTAATGCATCATGTAGCTTTTAAGAGGTCTTTTCCTTTGCTCCACGGGAGAGAATTACTACCTCCCTCCTCATCAGAGCTCCAATTCACATCCCACAAGATCTGCTAAGATCTTGTTAGCTTCCAAACACATTTTTTTCATTGTCCTGGTCCAACATGCCTCCACTTCCCTGGAATAACAGTGGGAAATTGCAGGGAATTTGATGTAATGAAACCTGCCAATTTGAAAAGGATGACATTACAACTACATCTGGCACCATGTATTTTCATATTGCTTCATCTTATGTGACGTCCAAGCTTAAGCAAAGAAAAAAAAACATCTATTCGTCAGCATTGTACAGTACTTTTCAGCTGCTATCCTGAGCAGCTCACCTGACAGCACTCCTCCACAGGCCTGTTATAAGGACTAGGACCAATATCAAAATGAAACAGTCTTCATAAGTGCTTGCCCTCAAAGTTCAGTATCTGTTAGCTCCCAAAACAAATGAGGTAGCAGTAAGGCAATGAAGATTTTTTCTGACTCAAGATGTTTCCTGATCAGATTGACTGTGTTATGGAAGGCTACCAGGCTGAATGTGCCTACAAAATAAAAATGGCTGGAAGGCAGTCCATGTGGCATCAGTCATCATCTCTCTTTTGCCTGTCTCCATGAAAGGGCTTTATCATTTAATTTTATTTCAAACCCATTTAAAAAAAGGCTCTAGAAGAGAAGCCACTCACAAAGTAATAGCCTGAAATAACAGAATTATGACCCTGTTCTAAACAAAAGCTAATATCCAGGTCTCAACAAGTTCTCTAAATGTTGTGCAAAACATGGCAGCTTTTAATTTAGACTGCAGCCTGTCCTTGTACAGATCAACTAAGGGTCTTCCTTATTTTCTAATGTATAACAAACAATAAGGGCACCAAAGAACTGAACTTGGAATCAGAGGTAGCACAAGACTTCAGAAGCAAAGCAATAAAGCCAAACAAGGAACAAAAAAGGTAATTTTTCATTTCGCACCACCTCACAGAACCTCCACTGCATGGCAGCCACATTTCTATCACAAGGTGAGCTTCCAGGAAGGCAAGCTGTGCTATTAAGAAAGCAACCACATTGGTATCTTTGCAGAAAACATACCGAATATCCACAGCTGTCTACTCACTTTAGATTCACAGACACACCTGGTTCTCCTACATAATTTGTCAAATATTATGTAGAAACTTGGGGGTAAATGGGGAAACTGGACAGGACACACAACCATTTCATTTGAAACACAAATGCACTGCTTCCTGCACATCAATAATACATTCCTAATTCTTCTGAAACAAACAGAAGGGGAAGAGGCCAGGTGATGTTGCTTCTAGACAATAACAAGAGAACATCAAAACACCTGCACTATTACCAGGCTAAGACCAAAGCCTACAGTTTAGGCACTGACCAGATCAGTGCCACTGGATCCCACTATGCTTCTGCAGAGAGCCACACAAATTCTTACCCGGAGACACCTCCCAGAATCACACATTTTTCAGCACTGCTGCTCCACTCAGCCCGTAACCAATGTGAACAGAGGAAATGATCACAAGCACCAAGGCGAAGTTTGGTAACAAAGGCCTAGATTTGTCCCTGTGCACAGGTCAGTTACTGGTTCAAATATAAAGCCCAATCCAGTTTCTTGCCTATAAAATTTCAGGACCAAGTTGGTTCTATCCTGCTATAAGCCACTGTGCTCGCAAAACAAAGAAACCAAAGTCAGCAACATCAGAGGTCAACTTAGCTACAGGCCCTTAATAGCAGCAGCCTGCACGATCCGATTCAAGGAGTTCAGTATTTTTAGTTAAAACAACGCTCACTTGTTGCACAGGTTGGTCCAAGATTTATAAAAGCCTGCAACACCCTGAAAGTACCTTCTGCCCTGACTGACCCTCCAGTGCATCAGTCCTACTGCAACAAACACAGACTATTAAACCCTCGGATTTAGGAGGCAAGCACCTCTCTCCTAGGGCTTTGCCCGATTACCACAGCTACACAAAACGAGCACAAACCGCCGACGCCCTGGGTGAGCAAAGAGCAGCCCCGGCCCCGCTAGCGCCCCTCACCCGCACGCAGCGCCGCTGAGAACAGCCAGGAGCCCTCCCGAGGCCTCTGCTCCTGCCAGCTCCCCCTGCCAAGCGGCCCGGACAAAAACCGCCGACAGAAGCCGAGCCCCACCCGGCTCCGCTCCCCGTTACCGGCGCACGGCGGAACCAAACCAACACAACCCAGTCTCACCACACCGCCCCACGCGGGGCTCTGGAAGATTCTGCGGCCGCGCTGGGTTGGGGCGGGGCGGGGCAGGCGGCAGGCTCCGCCTCCCCACACGGCCGGCAGCCGCGGCTTGGCACGCAAATGGCGGTGGGCGGGTGCAGTGGTCTGGGTTGTCGTATGTTGGTGCTTTTCGGTCATGGTTACAGAGCTCCGGCACAGAGGGGAGGATGCTTTGTTTGGCTTCTCAGTTATTTCCTGTCAAAAAATGCAGGTCTTCTGAAAAGTAGCTCTCAAGCTAGAGGAAAAACTGGGCTGGTCTTGCCCTTCTGCTGGGCCTTTCCTTCCCCTGCCAAGCTTCTGAGAAATGGCTTTTCTAGCAGAAATGATGCGCAGAAAACAAACAGTCCTTCTCACAGCATGGTTACTTGCCATGCAGAAGAGCGGCCTGTGCAGTTCACCAGCCTGGGCATGCACATTGCTGTAATAAATCCTAGGAAAAGCTTGGGATCTGAATTGGAAATGTAAAGAAAGGAGAAACCTAAATAAACCTGACCTTCAAAATGGCAGCAGTGCTTTCTGCTTGATGTCCTGAGGACAAGGGCAATGGCTGCCTGGTGAGGAAGCAGAAAGCGAGGCACAGTCACTTTGCTGTTCCTACCGGGCATCCTGCAGCCTGGAACAGCATTCGGTTCTCTCGTGTCCTTGGCGAGGGACAGGTCCCTTTGTTTCTGGCAAGGATATACTGGTATTTCATTTCTCTGGGAAAGAACAAAGGCAGTTTCTCTGCCGGGATTTAATTTTAGATCTCTTTTCAGTCCCCAGACTTGCTCAGGCTATTGCTCTGGGCAACAGATTAGTCTATGGGAAAGAGCGTAATGAGAAGCTGGTATTGGTGAAGCTGTTACAAGGAGGAGGCTCAGGAGGCAACAGGCGAACAAAGCACAGGGAGCACTGAAGGGAAAAATCCTTTGTGCGCCAAGGTAAGACCATATGTCATTTGCACCTATAAATCTGTGGTCTCTATTCAGTCCTGATGCCACAGGAGATAACATCATAGTCAGTCTGGAAGGGAACTCAGCAGGTTATCTAGGGCATCCTTCTTCTCCTTTGTAAAATTAAAAGTCAGTCCCTGTAATTCACATGTGCAGGGTCAGAGCTCGCTGCCCCTTCTTTTGCCACAACATTGACAAAGCTAATCCCTGCTTATTCACAGCCCTCAGAGTCTTGATTGAGGCAATGGGCAAGATTTAATAGAAACCGGAGTGAATTTTTTTCCTTAAGTCATTGCAGAAAGTTCAGCCTGAGTTCGTAAACCCCTTTAAGGATGCTAATCACCTCCTCATTGCTCTCTGTCTTGACTTGCAATCCTGGCTTTGCTTGCCATTTGAATGCATGGAGAGCCTTACCTCTAGGTGAAGTTAAAGTCTGCACAGTGCATGCCTCAAACCAAACAATGAGGACTGCTAAAGTGATGAATCCTCACACATCACTACTGACTAGGTACAAGCTTTCTGTCATATTCACTCCAGCTGTGTAGGGACAGGTACAGGATAAGAGTCTCGATGGCAGCTCTGCCCTGTGCAGGAATCCACACTGAGCTGAATGCCCTCTTTGCTATACTCAGAGGGAAGCCCAGAAGTCCTGAATGCTTTTCTTGCTGTGTATATGTCTTGCTCTGCCTTCAAAACAGCTGTGTGTTAGGGTATTTGGAGAATTAAACTTGAGATTGTCCCAGCAGACTCATTCTCCTTAGGCATCTGAAAGGGCCTTTATATTTGGGATGTATGCGTGCATATCACATAAGGGGCAAACCAAAGGCTCCTACCATTATGCAGTTTTGAGGTGGAGTTAACACATTAAAAAGAAGAAAGCTGCTCACAAGAAACAGGAAATTTCACTTGGCAGTAGATCTTTTCATTTAACCTTTTAGATTTTATACAGTGCTTCTGTTCACACAGATGCAGGGAGATCCACAGATGGTCATGGTGCTGCTGTGATACAGACCATCGCCAGCAGAAAAAGCTTTCGGAGAGGTTTCACTGCAAACCTGTGCTGTGTTATGTGTAACACTCTGCAAATGATCCTAATAGTCATGGAAATGAGTTTCATTTGGCATGAATCACAAGAGCTGCTAAGTGAGGGCCTCTAAAATGGGCCTGTTAGGAAAGACAGAAATAATGAGCTGTTGTACTTTTTTTTAAAGCTCATTAAAGTGGGACAGCTGTTGTTTAACAGTTAACTGCAGGAAATAAATGCCAAGAGTAACGGATATGGCAGTTAAGTACGGCTGACTACCTGCCCTTTATCTGAGCAATTTGCATATCATACCTAAAGTGTCACACAATCCAAGGTTGTTATTTTTTTGGAAACTGTTTCCCAATGACAGGTACAGCTGTAAATAAGAATCATAGAATCATTTTGGTTTGGAAAAGACCTTCAAGATCATGAAGTCCAACCGTTAACCTAGCGCTGCCAAGTCCAAAAAAGCAGGTAGCAAATGCATCACAGCAAGGACCCTACAAGATCTCAGGGAGAATTTCCAGCACAGGCAGCCCAGTACAACTGACCTAGCATGCCATGTGCCATTTCAGATGCAATGTAATCACCATGGCTGGAACCTCTGGAGCAGCAGTCCCTAAACCACATGCAACGTGCTGCTCATAATCCCTTCCCACATGTCCTATGGCCACAGGAAGCTTCTGCTGCAGGTGGACAAACATTGCACCTTTGTGCTTTCGTTGCAAGTCAAGTCTGTGGGCTGTTGGGGGTTGCCCCCCTTCCCTTCTTGGTGAGGAATGAACACAAAGATGATTTATCTTCATAATAATTCAGCTTGGAAGTCCATCTACAGCTGGGGGGCAGGAGCTCTGAATCCTCACAAGCAAGGGCAAGAACCACAGCCAGATCTTCTCCACTGCTAGTGCTCTGGACAACAGGCTATTGAATTACAGTGTGAGGAGGAAGGCAGCATAACCCTTCCAGCAGTTGTTAACAGAAGCAGCGGGAGCTGTGTTCTGCATCAAGCCATGTGTGCTTGGTGTGATCTGAGAATCCTTTCTAGTCAGACCTCTGAGAAGGAAGACTACCTAGTTTGAGATGTTTGCAGGTGTACAGTAATAACTAAACTATTCCTCTCTAACAACACTCAGGCAGCTTGAAGCAATAAAAAACCATTAAATAATAATCCAAGAAAACTTCATAGGTGTTTTCAGAGTGGGCATGCCAGACATTTTGAGGACCATGTTCTTGGAGTAAACTGTTCCTACAACTAAATAATTAAACACTTTATAATATAAACTGCTGCGCCTTCAGCCCTCAGCAGTGCCCTACTGGCTGTTGCCAACTGTTTCAGGGCATGTAAAGCAGCTCAGCTTAATCCCTGCTGATTTAATACTTGAGGGATGGTAAGAAATAGCTCAGGGGTATGACTTACTCCTAATGACTTACTCCTAAGTTCCTACAATTACTTCTGACCGTGCACAATTTGTACCAGAAGCCAACTTTTTGCCACCTATGTCCTTTGACAGATATTGCCCCACCGCTTGCTAGTTCCACCTAAACGAAGTGAGGAAGAGATGCCTTTCATAAGGACCTAAGGAAAATAATAGTGATCCCAAATACTGGAGAAATGTGCTTGTCTGGAGGGGAACCCCTATATATTAGGTCTTGCTCTTTGCTGCTACCCACCATACTTGACAGTAGGATTAAAACAGCATTGTTTAAAGAAAAATCTTTGAAATTCTTTGCTATGGCTCAGAAACCTTACCTAGAGCTTGGAAATCTTACACAAATTGGCACTCTAATGAATGCAGTCTCACACACTGTCATATGTTAACATTGACTGTCAGCTGTTAGGCCAAGTAAATGTCATTTATTAATTGCTTTGTCCCTGCATGGCCACAAAACAGAAGTAAGCAAGGTATACATTTACCATACACCTTGACCAAAAAATGAGGAGTATTCCAAACAAATAAACTGCTCTGTCTGTGTCTTAGCACACACAAAACATATTTGTCTAGGCAGGAGCAAGGTGTATGGTAGATATCAGCATTCTTGGGGAATAAATGCTCCAGAGCAAAAATCCTAGTTTAATTCACTAAAGTACATTGTCTTCTACTCATGAGTCAGATGTAGTCATGCGTCCAATAATATTCTTACACTGAATGCTGTTATGGGCTAAACAGTATTTTGGATCAGTTCAACATCAGATCTCAATAAATAAATTCAGCAAGTCTCTTAATATTAGCATTTGTGAGGATGGAGGAATTCAAATGCACAGCTGTAAGTACACTGTAACCATGACACAGAAATGTAGATGGTCCAGACAAGATGCTGTAGGAGTATTTTCTTTCTTGATGATTTCAACCTCGACAAGACTGTCATCAAGCAACCTATTAGCCATCCTGAAACAACAAATCTAATCAACTTGAAGCATTCAGCATAAGTCACTAAAGCGTATGCTTCCCATGGGATTAGCAGGGTACAAAGATATTTCAAAACTAGATGCACAGCCATCCCAAGTTTCTTTTTAAAGCATTGTCATCTTCACAGTTAATATTAACACATCCATTACAGGACTGAAACATGCTATATGTAAATGTTATATGTATCTCAAAATGGTAGGCATCACATGGCAGGAATAGGATTGAAAGCCTTATTTTTGAAAGAGTCTGAAACCTCTACAGAGCATATGAGACTATTCAGTCACCCTCTCGTAATCAAATTAATGCCTCTGAGGCACTCAGCATCACTCAGATCACCATTGACACGATTCCAAAATAGGAAAAACAACATACTGCATAGGTATTCAGAGCAAGACAATTCCTTCCTGAAGGACCATTGTCAAAAACCATTTATCTCAGCATGTCTATTAGTTTCAAGCCAGATTTGTATACCTCACTACAGCAGGTACTGAAAAGAGAGAAGTAGGACTCAAATGTATATTTGCAAAGGTGCCTGCTACCTCATCATATGAAACAGAACTTCAGTCTCCAGCCAACACACATGCATTGAAAAACAGGAAAGAAGCTGGCGAGACAGTTAAGGCTCATCTTCCTAAAGGGCTGTTATCAAACAAGATGCAGCATAATGTGCCTATTGCGGAGAGATTTCCAGCCCATATGTCACTGTGTAAGTACCACACATGAGGAACATGGCACAAACCAAGCCTCGGCAGCAACCTACACAGTGGTATAAACCAGTCAGCCAACCTGAAACAGACACTCAAAAAAACCCCAATACCTCAAACATCCAGGTTGCCTAAAACCATGCCTCCCCAGGGACCAAAAGAATAAAAATAGAAAAAGACCAGAACATCCGCATTCAAACTAGTTTCTTCCCCCTTTGTTGTCATCAAACACAATCTATATGAACAAATGTCTCACAGGAACAGCACAGGGAAATTTCCAGCTCCACATCTGACCTCATTCTATATGGCAGGATATGTTAGGATAGGATTTGACCCCAGATAAGACTGGCACCAGCATCTTACATTCTCAATCATAAAACCAATCTCAACTCAACCAGCAAACCCAGATCACAAACAAACATGCCTCCAGGATCATACCTTTGGAAATCACGGTGAGTAGGAAATCCTACTTGCTAGTCAGAACATCAAGTTCATAGGCAAGTCTATCCTCACCACTCTCTATCCACTGCAGGGATGACACAGGAATGACCAATACACTGTTCAACATGTCCTTGACTTACCAGTGATGCAGCAGTGAACCCAGCATCCGACTCAACCTAAGTTCTCGGAAGCCTTGCAGTTCCCCAATACAGCCGCGCTCGCAGTATACTTTGTATTGCTTTTCTTTAATACTTTGACTATATTTGGTCAGGTGCCAAATACAAGGAGAGGTGATAGCACAATAAATTACTAGGCAAATGCCACTTCCAACCCATGAGACAAGAATGGAGCTACGCTTTTCTCCCAGGTATGCTAATTTGCATGAAACAGTGGAGGGATTCCCTATTTGAGTCAAAATCTTACACTAGTCCCTACCGTTGCAACATGCAGACTAACCTGAAGATGGCTTGAGCTAGCTCCAGTGTTGTGGGTGCTCTCTGTAATGCTGCCTACTTTCTTTTGAGCATCTCGGGTTCTCCGACAAGATAGACAGCCAGCTCTGAAGAGCCTGTGCTGCTCTCCCCACATCAGGAGGAGTGTGGAGGAACCCAAGCAATGTGTCAGTGTCCCCATTCTGGGATGGCACCAGCAACAACAAAGCCATGTGCCGTTCATGTCCCTGTACGACAGGCAGCCTTTGCATTCAAGTGACAATCTCGAATGCAGGTGCTGTGGTCTCTATTTTTCCTTCTGTTTGTCCTTGGGGAAGCATGTTGTTAGGCAACCTGTAGTACTTCACACAGCATCACTATGCAAGTTTCATTTGCCCTGTCATGACATAACAACTTTGGTTTTTCACTCTGGAGGGAAAAGCTTACAGTAGTAATAGCCAGTCTGAACACAGCATAGGGTGTATATACGCTGTCATACTCCGTGGCAATGTATTAGGCAGTAAGGAATAAAAAAAAAATCTCTAAAACCTGCTTCTATTAAACCACACAAACATTGTTGCTAACTGAAAATGCGATTGCATGTAGTCTGTGCTAAGGCGGCTGTCAGGCAGCATGTCTTCTAGGCCTATAGGACTCATATATCCCAAGTGTGTTTAACTACCTCATCTGCTAATAGCAAGTCCCAGCAGATGGCATTGTGTTACAAGGAAACATTACCCTGGTGCCAGTTGCCTTCCCCTCAGCTCCACAAGTTCAGAGGGGAGTCTCAAACTTTTCTATGCTTGGGCATAGCCTTACCTTCTTCTTGCTCCTGTGTTTTTTCCAAGTCTAGCGTGCAGCTGTTGCATTTCACCTGGAAGCATGGAGGAACAAAGCCAGAAAGAGAGAGCAAAGTTTTATGTGACTTTTGTCTTCTTTCCTGTAGCTCTGCTTCAAAATCCCTTACCTCCCTGTGCTCCCTGAGGCCAGAATAATCTTGCTGTCAGCACTGGCACTGTATACAACAGGCTGCTAATAACTGGTGTCTCTCCTGGTATGCCAGACATTAAGGTAAGAGTAAATTCAGTGCTGAAATACCTTGGAATTCAGATGCCCGTGAGACATAAAAGGTTTAAGCACAGGTATGTGAATGCAGTTGTCTATATCTCAGTGAAAAATAATCCAGAATGGCAGACCCCGACCCTGGGGGCTTCCAGACCTGTTAAATAATGAGAGCTAGAGGTGCAGGTACAGCAGCCCCACAGAACTGTTGCAACTGCTAGCACTAGTACACAGTCCATCTTCCGTTGCCCTTCCCTCCCTTTTCCCAATTTCCTGTTGTTCCAGCTCTTCTCTGTCTTGAGGACTTCTGCATGGCTGGCTTGGTTCCTGAGATGAGAAATCGTATCATGAAGATGGAGCAAAGTCCTGCTGTGTCCCTGGCTACAGAGTAGGTTACAACAGCAGTCCTTAGCTCAGTCCGTGCTCTTGTATGCCACCGAGTCCTGCTGTACGGTTGTGCCCAAGCACAAAAAGCTGGTGATGAAAAGCTGGTGATAACTCCTGTGACCCAGTAGTTCAGGGCCATACAGAGACCTAAGGGTCTGCCAGTGTGAAGGTGTGATTCCCTCATCTTTGTTACAGAGCTGCTGACTATGAAGCTTCTAGCTCCCTAGTGACTGTAGCCAGGTAAAATCAATGAGGAGCAGGCATCAGCAAAGAACCGGAATAAGTAGAACCACTTAAAAAGGAAGATATTTGAGTGTAATCAATCCATTCAACTGTGGATGATGTATAGAAGCAATGAGATCAAGTTAATCCTGGTTCACTAGATAGAGCTTCTTCAGCCTCTGCTTTGCTTGATACCCTGCTAGGTTTTATGCACAGCTGTATTAATGCATTTATACGTTTAAGAGCTTTTATTTCATATGTCACTAACTATTCCCTGTTTAATAGCTGGAAGGGTGCCTTTTCTGTGCATGAGATCCTGGCTTTTGATACTCTTTCTGACACAAGCAGGAGTTCCTCTATCACTCTACTGCTCTCAAAAGAGCTGGCATTTCAATACCTTTTTCTTTGCACCATTTATTACCCAGACACAATCTGTTCTGTATTTAATCTTTTTTGTGTGTATGTAAAGAAGCACTACTACAGTGCCATAAGAAATCTGGAGAACCGTCGCTCATTATGGAGTGTATACACTTGACGGTGATATTAGGAGCATGGACTAAGCAGAAGCTAGCCAGACATTTTAAGCAGTCAGTCCATTTTATGCTAGGCGGTACAGGCAGACCGTTAAGTATCTTGTGCCACCTTCTGGCAAGCACCGCAAATTGCAGCTTCCCATGAACAGGGACAGTGTCAGCTCTTGGCTGGAATGCGGAGCTCAGGTGGTCAGGGTGATGGAAAAATCCCGACAGCGGAGGAGGGAAGGCAGTGCTGACACACCGAGCTGCGCAGGGCAGCTTGCATGCAGCAGAGCCCACATCCCACACAGCTTGGGCATGCCAGTGTCTGCATTCTGCTCTGCAGTGCGCTGGCAGGACTTAGTTGCTTTTTTTCTGGGGCCTGTGCAGACTTTGGCTGATTCCTTGCAGACCCACAATCATGTCCATGTGGTGTTCTTTGTTCTGGCGCTGCAAGGGACCAGGGCTCGCTCTCTTGGGCTGTACGGGCTGTGGAGGGCTGCTTGCCCTTTCCCATCTTTCAAGTTTCCCCTTCGATGTTACGCATTGCTCCCAGCCAGGATTTATCACAAGCTGAAGGAGGCCACCTCTTTTCAAAATCTATGCAGTATATCATATTTACATGTCACAGATCAGCATCTGAAACAGATAAATAAACACGAGTGTATTATTAGCAAATGCTTGATATGCTAGGACTTAGTCCAGAACCCACTGAAATTGGAATTTTTCCCTAAGCATTTAAAGAAAACAGTTGTGCAGAAAAAAAAATAAAAAATCATCAAGATTAACTCAAATATCTACTCAGTGTCTGTGACAGGCTCTATCACTGAACTATTTCCTAACTGCAAGTTCTCCACTCCATGTGAAAAAGGCAAATAGAGGGTTTCTATTAAATCCTTCTCCCCTCTTTCCAAGCTGTGAGCAAGTAAGGAACACAGCCTTCTGGTTTGCCGCCCTTTTACCAGAAAGACAGAGTCATAGGAACTCATCAGAGAAAACTCTGGCATTTTTTTGTCTCTTCTGTCTTCTTAAAATAATTTTTTGGCAAAGACATAAGGCCATGAGTGATTACAAGGGTATAGGTACCAAGTGCTGAGGGTGAAGAAAGAGGATCCATGAGGGTGCTGGTTTTGGCTGGGATAAAATTAATTTTCTTCAGAGTAGCTAGCATGAGGCTATGTTGTGGATGTGTGCTGAAAACAGTGTTGATATCACAGGGATGTTTTCGTTACTGCTGAGNCAAGTAAACACTACGCGTGATGGAGCCCTGCTTTCCTGGAGATGGCTGAATACCTGCCTGCCCATGGGAAGTGGTGAATTAATTTCTTGGTTTGTTTTGCTTGTGCATATGGCTTTTGCTTTACCTATTAAACTGTCTTTACCTCAACCCACGAGTATTCTCGCTTTTACTCTTACGATTCTCTCCCCCATCCCACTGGGAGGGGAGTGAGCAAGTGGCTGTGTGGGGCTTAGTCTCTGGCTGGGGTTAAACCATGACAATGAGCCAGGATTGCACCAAGTAGGAATTTCCAAGGGCTATAGCAAAATATTTTTTTCAAAAATCCTCAGACAACCTCCTGCCCTGTCTCCCTTTCTGATTTGTGACTGACTGGACTGAGCTTTGAATAGCACCAAAAGACAAAATTCAGCTTTGTGGCATGTAAGAAAAGGCAATGCCAGAGGAAAGGTACTGGGTTTCTACTTAAACTGAAGGGATGTGCACAAGCTGAGAGGTAGCAGAAGTTCTGGTACAGTGAAGGGCCAGCTACTCTTTCTTTTAAGAAGGAATTATGTACAGATAATTTTGCTTCACATTACATTCCTCTCTCCTGCACACGCACATACACATGCATGTAATCTGAACACCCACTGCCCTTTTAGTCCCCAGTTAGATGTCGCTAGCTAGGGTTAACATTTGGGCATCCTTTCTCCTGTCAGGCTGCATTGCAGCTCCTGTCTTCCCTAAAAAACTTCGTAGCCTTTGAAAGCTGTAGGTGGGCAGATCACAGTCAGCCAGAGTGTTTCTCCTCCTTTACTTTCACTATCTCTCAGTTCACACAAAAAAGCTGGTGGCAAAGAGGAGATGAGAGGGAAGAGCAAAATTGTCAGCAATTCACTTTGTTCTTTACCTTGCCTTTCAGCCCATGTCTTCCATCTTCTGTCTCTCACCTCCGTCTGCTGATAGGCACATAAGGGGCTCATGTTGAATGTCCTGTCATGCTCGGAGACAGTGCTGAAGGTCACAGTCATTCCTGGGGTTGCCCACAATAAAGCAGTTATCTGTACTAGAGCCACATCTGTTGCTTTATGCTCCTCGCTCCTGCCTGTATCACAGCAGGGTATCATTTCAGCAAAACTCTGTAGGTCAGCAGGAACAGGGAAAAAAGTCTGTACTCTCTCTCTGAAGTTTCTGCTTCATAAGTTCTCTAGGGCAAGGCCTGTCTTCTCTATTACCTGACTGGGAGGAAGTGGCTTTAATTTCTCAGGCATCCTTAGACAATAAGAGCAAATACTGAACGTTGGCAACCTCACGGCTATGAGCAGCCAGAGGCAGCAGGTGTTCACCTCACATGACAGGAATGAAACATGTCCTCTGACTAAATGTAAAAATCCTTGGCAGGAGGTGGCTGACCGTGAAGAATCCCAGGAAGCTCATGTTTCAGCTTCAATTTAACCTAATGACTGCTGGAGAAATTCAGTGAAGGTGGTAAGACTTTCAAACTTGGAGCACAAGTTGGTTATCTTCATGATGCATCTCACAGGCCACTTTATATCTATTTTATATCTCTCTAGCTTTATTTCACTCATTAGAGCAAAATAAAATGTCCAGATATGCTCTGAGCAGTTTCCCAAGAGGAGCTGCTAACTGGATGGGAACAGTAAAGCGGCTTGCTTATTTCCAGCACTTTCCGAAACTGTAGGCCATTTCAAAGCCCATCGTGCTGGGAGTGAACTAGGCCACAGCTCATTGTGTAAACTCTTGTGCTGTAGCAGGGTGGGATGAGATGATGGCAAGAGGCCCCTATTAACCCAAATGAGTCTTTTAGTCTGTGAACAGGTGATTACAGCATTTCAGATTAAATTGGCAGCTTACTCAAATGCTTTCTGGTGCAGCTGCTAGTGTGGCAGAGCAGCAGAGAGCACAGACCCCTGGCAATGCCTGGCTGGCCCCTGGGGGAGGCCCTGGTGCATGGTCGTGGTATGTCGCAGCCCCTCAATGGGAGTAGCTTCTCACCCAGAGCCTGGCAGCTGAGGAGAAATGGCTTGAGCTGAGGCGAGCAGTGCCTGTGGCCTTGAAACTTCAGCACTTCCTCAAGGCGGGGAGGGCTGGCATGGGCTGGGGTGGCGGTGCGCTGCCGGCTGCCCCTCTGCAGCCCAGGCGCCCTCAGGATGGAGGGAGGGCTAGCTGCAGGCCTCAGTGCTTGCCTCTGCCACAGCAGGGTAAGTTTGCTTTTGCTCTGTCTCCTGAACACGGCCTGGCAATGGGGTAAAACAGTACTCAGGGAAGGTCAGGAAGGAGGTGTGGGCCAGGTAATGTCTGTCCTCCGTATCTGGTAAGTGCCTGGGCCCTAGAAGAGGGCAGTGAGGTGCCCTGGGCCTGCGGGGAAACACAGCCTGGCTGTGCAGCAGGGCTGGTGGAGGGGGGTGCCTGGGTCTGGAGGAGCTCTCCTCCCGCAGGCAGGGTAGGGACTGGTGTGTGGGTCTGGTGAGCCACAGGGGAAGCTGCCAGCCCCTGCCAGTGGGGACCCCTGTGCTGTGGCCCTGTGGAACCCAAATGGATCTGGGTACTGAGACACAAGTGTTTATGCCATGGTACATATTGCACAAAAGGCCCTGCTCCATGGCGGGGAGAGATGTTGGGCACAGCAGGAAAGCAGGTTGGGTTGCTGGGGCAGCTATCAGCCATGCAGGGCACAGCCCGAGTGCCTGTGGGCAGCAGCAGCGGTGGTTGGGGCCAAGAGCACCCGGTGTTGGAACCGCATGGTGCCCAGCGGCAGTTGGTGTCCGGCACCGGCACTCCTGGCCCCCTGGGTCTGGAAGGTTCTTCGCAGTTGGCAGTTGTTGTAGCAGTTGATGGTCACTCCTCTGCGCTGCAACTGTAATGGTAACTAAACTGCACACCCTCCTACCATTCCGGCCTGGCCTGGCCCACGCCAGCCTTACTGGGAAGGCCAGAGTTCGTCCCCAAAACTGTGGGCTTGAGGAAGTTTCATGGCTATACGCGACCCAGCTGGGCACCGCTGTGGGGTGTAAGTAAATCATGTATGATGCCCTCCGTCCACCACCACACGCACTTCTGCCGTGAAGATTAATACAAGTTTCTGCATTGGGGTTGTAGCCTTGCTTAAAGAGCCAGCGAGGGGAACCTCAGCTACAAGAGGGCAGTAGGGTTGTGGGAGATATAAAAACTATGAAAGAGAGTCCTCACAGCCTTTGGAGGGAGGGCAGTAGGCCAATTTAGGCTTTGACTCACAGGGTGTTTTCCATTATGATTTACATACACCGTTTGTGTTCAGTTCCTGGAGGAGGGATTGCTATCAGCAAAACATGGTTCCTTTAGAGGCTGCTAACCTGAATACTAACACTTGCTTCTCAGAAAACAGCACGTCACCAAAGAAGTTTGACCACAATTTGAGACACTAAGTCAGAGAATTATTACAACAGTGTACTAACACCAAGATATTTTTCCATTTTAGTCGCTCTCCAGACTGCTCTCTCCCAGAACATTACAGCATTTCTGATAGCCTAAGTGCAGGCCACCTGTTGCAGAAGGAAAGGAACTATGTATGTCAAACCATACAGCAGGTAGAGTGACATGTGTCATGCCTGTATTTTGTAACATGCACCACAAAGTCCTAGAGGCTTTATAGACCTGTGTGACCCTTCCATGTAGAACTAGTGTTGAAATAAGGGTTCTTAACTGAGCAGATGCTGTGTCTTAAGAGACTTCTGATGTAACAGGTGAAAGGCACTTTGGCTATACAAAGACCGAGTCCAAGCAAAGATAGTCTATGCCACGCCAGCAGCAGTCATGCCTGTATTTCAGGAGATCCAAGTTTTATCAGGGATAACCTTGCAATATATCTCCCCAGAATTGTTGCTGTATGTTAAGAAATGTTATAACCAAACTAAGATGCCAAGCCAAAGTTTTACAAGTGAAAAACTAATTAGAACATAAATGTTCCTATAAATTCATGGTTGCAGTATTCATATGTACATTTTTATCCAAAATAAGGCAAAATATTTGACATTTAGTATTTTTGTAAGTTGTCTTAAGGCTCTTTGCTGTCTTCATCTCTGATTAAGCCAGGGCAATGGTGAGTCACAATCTTAAAATTTAGATTGTAAAATCACTTCAGATGGATAAGATTTGTATACATAAGCTAGAAGTAATAAGGAAATCTGTACTGCTTATTTCCTAAGTCTGAGGCTCAGCTTTGCAGTCAGTTAGTTTTAAGGTGGGGGAAGAAAGGAGGATTTTTTATAGATTTTTTTTTTTCTGTGTAAACAAGGACATTTTAAGGTATGTGATTATAGTCATTCCTTTTTAAATTGCATGGAGGACCTTGATATCCACAACACAAGTGGTTATCTCTTAAATTCAAGGCCTAACAAAATTACACAACTGCAGTCACTGCTGTACAATAAGATGTGCACCACCAGAACTGTAAGGCACAGCACATTTTTAATCAGTATGATTTGCTGCTATTTACAGTCAGTAAAATGCTGGAATTGAGACTTCTCCGTTCATCTGGTGCTGATAGATAAGGTCAGTCTACTGGTGCATGGCAAAGAGTTAGGACTGAAGACTATTAATTTATGTAATATTTGCATTAACACACTCCCCAATCATGCATGGGATTGTTAGAGTGGTCTTATTTTAGATCCACCACGGTCAAGCACCTAAGTTTTTGCTCATTTAATTCTGAGGGGCAGCATAGAGAACTGATGCCCAAATCTTCTGGCCAAAACAAGAAACAGAATGTCTTCCAAAGGCAGAGACGACTGAAAAATTGGTGCATGCAGACATGCCTAGATCAGAGTCCTGGGACTAGCAGGCTTAATTCATGAGCAGTGTATGTTGCATATTGTGTACACACGTGTCCTGGCGTGCTCCTGAATTGCCCTAGGAAGATGATGTCTGGGAATGTTCTGCCACTAACAAACATTTTTACCAGACCTGCCACTGTCTCCTTCATGCTTCCTAGGAATGAAGGTTGCAGGTGCAGGTTATAGGCCAAAATAATTGTTGCAGTGAGTCATACCAATCTCACAGGCCTTGAGTTTAGCACCATCAGTGAAGTGAAAATTTGTTAGAAATCTAGGTTACACTCCCTGCTCTCCCAGTTGCGATCTGTAAAGGGGTCTTGGCACCTCTATGATGAATATAGCAAAAAATATATCCTCTGCACCGTTCAGTGGTAGTGGCACAAAGTGTGCTCATCTGTGTCTGCTGGCAAGAGAAACTAAATTGGTTTAATAGTGCTGATACAAGGTGTTTGGGCACCTACAAGAAGGATGAGGCAGATCACACCTCTCTAAGCCACTTCGACAGTCTGTGAACTCGGGAAACTTGTCTACATCAGTGACACAATAGTTCAGATTTGTAAAGCAAAATTTGTTTGGGTTTTTGTGTGTTTGGTGGGATTTGCTTGGCAATGACAGCTCGCTAAAAAGTCTTTAAATGGTGCATAGGACTCTAGAGAGCAAAATTTGAGACTATAGCAATGAGCCCTGTCACTATACCAATCAATTCAGAGCCTTCACAGTAGAGAGTTATGGCTTCTGAGAATCAAGGAGTCTGTCTTTTCTGCAGCCATATTTGTCTCTTTTTCAGCTAGTTTCACAGTTAACCAGGACTTCTCTGCCTCAAAACCGCAAACCTTTTTTCTTCCCTTTTTTATTTCAGTTTAATTGCTGTGTCTCTGGATTTCTGAGGCTTTCTGGTTTTTAAGGTATGTGTCAACAGTTCATGTCCATGGGATTCTTCTTTTGGTTTTCTTTAAGGATATTGTGGAAACTTTCCCACTGCGGGAAAGGTAATAGTAAATTCCTTATTACTCACATCACAATGCTGGATGTAGATAGAAACCCTAAAAACAGAAGTGAAAAACAACAACAACTAAATACTTGTGAGTAAAAGCAAAGGAAAAAATTGGATTTACATTCTGCTTTTACAGAAGGTCTCACTCATCCTATATGTGCAATCAATTATTCAAATAATTTGTTGACAAGTGATATAATTATTTCTAATTATTCTTGATTAGACTCCTGGAATTAAGTGATTACATCTAGATATATGCATCATAAATGCAGGAGGCAAAGTGTAGATGAGGAAGAAATGTAATTTTATTTTTCAGTTTATTCATTTTTACTAGTTAAAGGGACTCAGGAAGGTTAATTTACATGATCCTAAACAGAAGCTCACTGAACATGTCTTTACTACATTTCTTTTTGTAAGTTAAGTGGTAGAACCTCTTCAGTTATGGAGGCAAGAATTCACTGTTTTTTGATATTCAGGAAGGCTAAGAAACACCTCAGAGTTGTGTGATTGACATGCAAGTAAAGTGAGTGTTTATGTTTACTTTCTACAAAATCAAGTCTGTAGTGCTAAGATAAGTAGGTTATTCCTAGGAGAACATAACCATTGGAATAGCTTCAGCTAATTCAAAATTAATTTGTTTTTAATCCACCTCAGAGTCTTTGCCTTTCTCATGATACAAATTTAATTTCTTGTTTCCTTCCACTGTAGACTCAGCTATGTACTTATAGTTGTTTAGCATTTTACAGCTCCACTTGTACTTAGGTCTTGATATGTATTGGATAAGCATCTGAGCTTGATTTTTTTTTGTACGTCTTTATTAAAAGTCATGACAAAGCGACTGGGTCTGATTCTGCTACAGCTGAGAGTAGTGTAAGCTCAGAGTGATTGCTCAAGTCAAATAATTCTGCAAGCAAACCACAAAATTTATTCTAAAGGTCTTTGATCAAGCTCATTTTTATTATAAATGTGCACTGATTTTAATGGCATCGTATCTAAGATTGCATCTTCTTACATGAGGGAATGCTACATCTAAGCAAAATAGATCCTGTCCACCAGCAGTTTTGTACTATTGGGCAAATTCCTACCGAAGTGAGCAGAAAGTCACTGGTGATTTAATTCAAGATTGGAAGTATCTCACAACAAATTATTATAGCAGGAAAATCCTACTGCCTAGATGAGCTTTAGTTACTACTTAAATCACAAATATATTTCTCAGGTTTAATTTATTTATTTTGAGTTAACTTTTCATATCACAACCATCTAGAAAAAATAATTCTCTCTGTGCATTTACAAATATGTAGTCAGATTTTAATTTATATCAACTTTTATTTTAAGCGTGTCAGCCTGCATAAATGAAGCCCTTCGGGAAAGAGATAAAGATAGATGAGACCTACTGAAACTCCTGCATTCTCTTTCCTCTGGAAGCCTTCCCAAAGTATACAACTGCCTGATCACAGTAGTGGGAGCTCATCTGCCTAAACAGGATACATTCAGTCAAACCATAATGCTTTTCTGAAGACAGAAGCGGGTACTACATCTGCTCTGATGCTAGAATATCAGCAGCTGAACAGCGAAGAGGATTTTTCAATCGGAAGTTTTGACATGCTAGAAAATGTTGGCATGACCTCTGCTCAGAGAGGAAACTTCTCAACTGGTTTTAATACTCAGAGTAATGAAACCTCAGTTGAAAAGCTCTGTCTGCTAAGATGCCTCTCACTAGCTCGTTCTGACCAAGAAGACACAGCATCAGTTTCAGGAATCTCTGAACTTCTTACTGAAGAACCTCAAGCACAGATTTTAAAACATGATCTAGAGATACCACCTCAAGCCAAAATCACATCAATACCACTTTCTTCCTTCCCACCTAAAATGCAGCAACTAATGTCAGCTAGAGATAAAAATGTCTCTGAAGAAAGGCAGGCTACAGAAATACCAACTGTAACTTATATATGGCCAGTAACAAAGATGGAAGAGGCTTCCAGCCCCTTTTGGGACATTTTTCTGAAGTCTTTAATACCAACCAGCCCAAACTTAACAAGACACTGTTCTAGTCCTGATGTACTAATTGAAGATGTGAAATGTTCCCAAATAACCCCAGTGAAACAGCTTGCACAAGAAGAGCTAGACAGAAAGACAACAAGATCATATCCTCTTCTTGTAAAGTCATCTAATAGTGTTGTTTCAGGAATTTTAAAATCACTGACCAATATCAAAAATAAGGATTATAAGAATATGTTACCACTTTCATCTATCAGTCCTATTGGAGAGCAAATGGAAATTGCTCTTTTAAAGGATAATGCTATAGCGATATATAATGGGCAAGTCTACTTTCTGTATGTAGTGAGGCCTGAAGCTCTGTCACCAGAAATGGAAATACATGGCTGTGATATGTTGCTTAGGAAGACCACAGTTTGGCTCATTACATGTAGCGCTATCCATGATGTAACAACCAAAGTTCCATATCCACTGCTGTCAAGACAGTATGTTGTAAAACAGAACATAAATTGTCTTACAACCCTTGCTACCCCCCCACACCAAGATAAAAATTCAAATGCAACACATTTCTCTTCACACAGGATGACTACCATCTCTCAGCCTGAGCAGTGCTCCCCTTCTACTTGGAAAAGACAACAGGTAGTAACCTGACCTATGATAATCAGCTGAATATCTATGTATGGACAGTAAAGTACTTTCCTCTTAGTTATAGCCAAATTCAAAGTGCATTATTCAGCAGATTTATGACAGGACAAGTCCTATGAAAGATGGGTAACCTGGTTTTGATTCCATTTTGTGGAGAAGCCAAACAACTCCAGTAGACATAATCACTGTACTGTAAATCAAAGTAAGGCTTGCAGGTCTTTAAGACTTTTACCATTTAAAAAGAAAGTATAATTAGATAATGCTGGGAAGAAGTCCATCTTGAGCTATATCAAGATTTTTTTAGTATTTGAACAGGACAAAAGCACTGCATTTAATGGGAGCAGCCTGTCGCTATTTAGAGAGTAGTAGGGCTGAAATTAGTATAATGGCAAGATATTTCCCATGGGAGAAGGTGGGGTTTCTGAAAGCAGGTGATGAGTGCCATCACAATCATATTTTAAAGTAACAGTGAAAGAAGACAGAAGGGCTGGCTTGCAAGGTCCGTCCTGAATTAAATTCTTCTTGGAAAGCCACATCCCGGAGGTAGGGGAAACTGTAGAAACAAGCTGTGAGGATAAACTGGGGTGGGAGGAAAATGGCTATCCAACGCTCACTTTCAGATAGTCATGTTCTACTCCTTCTTGTTTCAGTTCCTCAACAAGACTGCATTCCCACCCAAAGAAGGCTTGCAAAAAAGAAATGAGAAAGAAGCACGTTGGGAAGAAGACAATCAGCTAAGAAAGAAATTTGGTATTGTTCAAGATGTAAGAGTCCATCTCAACAGGATAAGTCTCCTTGAAATTATAGAAGATTCTAGCAAAGCTGCCACGCTTAAATGGAAGGTAACCACCAGGACAAAGAAATCATGAAAAGTGCCAAAGGTACTTAACTGTCCATATGTCCATATAGAAATATAAAGCATGTCTCATCTTGAAGTGTTCATTACACATCATTAGTACACTTTTCAAAATGTTTGAGTGTTTGACCCCCTTTCATAAAACATTTTCTATTTGAGAGCATTGCAATGTTTTTAAGGATTTATAGTGCTGATACTTTTTATATCAGGGCTTTTGATAGAGTCAGGAAACTGACTCTGTCTTTTCAGTCTACATTTGGTCTGTTACATTCGGTTATTTTCTGCAGGCTTTAACTAAACTCTCTGACAAGAATAGCAGATCTCACTAAAGGTAGTTTTTACCGTAATAAGTAAGATTTCAAATGGGAAAGCACTTCTTCATACAGAGAGAGGGAGATCTCTGCTGTTCATCTATACATCAGGTCTCTCTAGATGCAGCATGCCCTAATGAAGTGCATCTTTTTAATATTAATGTTTAAAATTACTTCTGATAACTATTTCATAAAATTGCGTTAATTTATGCCTAAATACTCTGAAATAATAGACCTTTAATTCATGGCATCCTAAATAAATATAATGGTATGTCAGAATCTCTATGAATCTCTTAACTACAGTTGTATCCCTTTCAACAGCACACAGAGTCATCACAATTGAAGTGGGGGTAAGAAATGACACTAACATGTGCCTTCAGATTTTCCCCAGATGTGCAGGTAGTCAAACCACAGGATCCCAGCCCAGAACTGTTTTAAATAGTGTTATAAATTATTTAATCTTGTGGTGGGTTGACCCTGGCTGGAGGCCAGGTACCCCTCAAAGCCACTCTATCACTCCCCTCAGCTGGACAGGGGAGAGGAAATAAAACAAAAGGCTCGTGGGTTGAGATAAGGGCAGAGAGATCATTCACCAATTGCCATCACAGGCAAAACAGACAAAATTCAGGAAACTTAATTTAATTTATTACCAATCAAATCTGAGTTGAGTGATGAGAAACAAAATCAAATCTTAAAAACACCTTCCCCTCACCCCTCTCTTCCTCCCATGCTTAACTTTTCTCCTGATTTCTCTACCTCCTCCCACTGAGCAGCACAGGGGGACGGGGAATGGGGGTTACGGTCAGTTCATCACGTTGTCTCTGCCGTTCCTTCCTCCTCAGGGGAAGGACTCCTCACACTCTCCCTCTGCTTTGCTGTGGTATCCCTCCCACGGGAGACAGTCCTCCACCAACTTCTTCCATAGAGTCCTTCCCACATGCTGCAGCTCTTCACAAACTGCTCCAGCGTGGGTCCCTTCTATGGGGTGCAGTCCTTCAGGAGCAGATGTGGGTCCCCCACAGGGTCGCAAGTCCTGCCAGCAAACCTGCTCCAGCCTGGGCTCCTCTCTCCACAGGGCCACAGGTCCTGCCAGAGATTCTGCTCCAGTGCGGGCTTCCCACAAGGTCACAGCCTCCTTCGGGCACATCCACTTGCTCAAGCATGGGGTCCTCCACGGGCTGCAGGTGGATATCTGCTCCACCATCAACTCCCATGGGCTGCAGGGAAATCTCTGCTCCAACACCTGGAGCACCTCCTCCCCCTCCTTCTGCACTGACCTGGGTGTCTGCAGAGCTGTTCCTCTCACATCTCCTCTCTCTGGCTGCAATTGCTCCTGGTGTTTTTTTTCCCCTTCTTAACTATGTTATCACAGAGGCACTACCACTGTCACTGGTGGACCAGTAGGTCCATCTCAGAGCCAGCTAGCATTGCCTGTTGGACACAGGGGAAGCTTCTAGCAGCTTCTTGCAGAAGCCACCACTGTAGCTCCCCCACTACCAAAACCTTGCCACTCAAACCCAATACAAATCTACTGGTTTGGCAAAGACTCTAATTTTGGAGTTTATTTTGAAAACTCCAGTTCAGTAATGTAATGAACTCGTGTTTGTGTTGATATCAAGCATTATGGGTCCTTTTAAGATCTTAATACTATTTGCTGCAATATATTTGCCTACCAACTGGTAGATGTGAGTCCATTGCCTGAAGAGCACCAGAATGTCCTTGTGGACAGGAACAACAGTCTTGGTCTGAAGGAGGTTGTTGTTTGTTTCTGTTGTTTTTTTTTTTCTCCTACCTTGTCCAACCTAGATCATTCTCTTTGGAAAGCAAATAAATTATGGATTAAGTGATAGTTGGCTGAGAGTGTAGGCATTAATCACCACACATTGTATCCTTTTTGTTTAACAGCAAACTCTGCCAGTTGGACCAGTTTTACCAAAGAGAAGAAAAGTAACTAGAGGAATGGGAGTAATCTCAAAGGAGAGGAAGAAGGAAGTGCATTCACATCAGAGATGCAGCACTGCACACACCATGGAAAAGGGGGGAAAAATATTCTATACATTCAGTGTGAACACCACACATGCTGCCAGACCTTCTTTTGGGAAGAGTACTAGGCAAACCCTGTGCATTCAAGATGACCGAGATTAATTTTCCCAGAGTAAAAATTCACTTTCTGGTTAGTGAATGGATACTTTCTCTTCAAATACACCAGTTGTAAATGAAACATCAAGAGGAAAATGGAATGTAAACAAGCTTTTAAAATCCTTAAAGGATGAGAAACAGGAGTAGAACCAATCTATAAAAACAAAAAGCAGAAGTGAAAGTTGGTTCTCACTGCTCTTAAATTACAAAACTTCAGATCAGTATTTGGGGGGTGGGTTGTTTATTGTGCTTCTGTTCATTTAATTAAAAAATTGTCTCAGTCTTTAGTTTTGCATTTAATATCTTAAAAACACTGACCATTTCTTCTCTTAGAATCTCCTCTGTTGAGTGGGTTCATTATTACAGCCTGAATGCGTTCTGTCCTCCACTAATGGAAAAGTGAGGGGAGTTAACAGGCTTCCACAGTTGCGGGAGGAACATCACATGATACCTACAGAGAAACGGGACCCCAGTACTCACAACTGTTTGGTGTTTAAAGACCAGTAACCAGAAGTCTTTACGTAGATGCCTCTGGATTACTTATTGAATTAAGTGACACTATAACTTGTTATGTGCGATATTGTAATTTCAGAAAGTTGATGTTTAAATGGCAGTCATTTTACAATGCAAACTTTCCTTTTTATTTTTACTGCAGCTAATAAAATCCCAATATAATAAAAGCCTAAGCCTACTAGTTTATTCTTCACCAAGGGATTTGGCTTCAATCTTCAAATCTTGTGGCACAATGAAGAAATTGGCAACGATCTTTCTAACATAAATCTTTAAATGTTACATCATTAAAATTTGACATACAGATGGTTGCCTAAGAGACTGTACCGTCAACAGACAAAGGAACAGCCCTTCTTCGGTGGGAGTCTGCCTGTACGGAGGCTGCGAGGACTACCTCATCAGGAAGATGACAGCAGAGATTGAAGACAGAGCTCTTCTCTCTCTTGGGTACAGCTTGCTATCTGACCGGACAGTCTCAATCTGGAATTGACAGAAATTTCAGCTAGCAACCACCTACCTACAAAAGACTGCCAAGAGCACTGAGCCAGCGGTGCTCACTACAAGTAAATTATTTTGCTTGAATGCCTGGCTTGCAAAATAGGGGGTTGCTAATGCATTATTCTGAGTTTCTTTCCTACTTAGCTACTGCCCCAGATTGTTTGCTGCTAGTAATATGTTACATGTCCGTAGAGACAGAGATGTCCTAACATTTGCTTTAAGGCTCCGGTAAGTATTGCTATATAACATAATATGGAAGAGTCCCAATCTTGTGTGCCTTTAAAGAATGAGGGGACCTTACCTGCATCCAGCATCAATGTAAGCCAACAGAAATCCTCTAAGAACAGCAATATCACATGGAAGCATACAATGCATAAATCCAGACAGACTGTTTCAGGACATACCGCTGGCACTAGGTTTACAGCATCCACCCGGCCTGTCAGTCTGCCCCATACTGTGCTAGTTTCTTGAAGCTGATGTTCTTGGTACATTGAACCTTGCCAGTTCAAGGTTATTTCACACTCCTTCTTTGATAAAGGAGGAGATGTCTGTTCTCTTTTGAAATATGCTTCTCCATTTCTACCCGAATTCCTTTATAAGATACTGAAGCTCAATACATTCTCTGGTTTGAGAGCAATTCCTGGACAAGTAGCCTGCAGATAGACAGGCCCATAGGTGGGTGAGCAGCCTTCAGAGGAGCCAGAAAGGGAGGTTATTTCCTCTTGACACCACCTGACAGAATGCAAGGAGGCAGGATATGATATTTGTAAGAACTGCATGGATCCTTTTATTCAGTAATACAACACCACAACCCAAATTAGTTCTGGCCTTAATTTTACTTCAAACAGCCTAATATTGTAAAAGTCAATAGAAGCTTGTTGACCTATAGCCCAAGCATAAAATAAAAATCTTAGGATTTATACCTTTTGCACTTAACCTGGAATGTTGTTTGTAATGTTTTTTTGGTTGCCTTATGGAACTACAGTACAAGAATAGGACACACTCTACGTTCTGTATGTGTCTACTAAAAGCCAAGAGCTACACAGCTGCTAGCTGTGCACAGATGTAGATACATCTCGTCGGCATGTTCTCATTTCCTGCAAGCAAAATAAATGGGAAGACTGGATGAGACATGAACTTAACTGAGTACTAGGGTATTCTATCCAGTGAGTATATGTTGTTCCATTGCTTGATGTTTGTTATTCTGTTCATTATCTCTTTTGCATAGTATAATAAAGTTGACAAGCTGTCCTGTTTTTATTAGCTAATTTACCAGCATATTTTGGAAAAGGTCTTGAAGGTTTTGGGTTGCTGTTCTTTATTTAAAGGCAAAAAGAGAATATTTTAATCAAAGGACCGGAATCCAGACACCATTTACCACCTCACAGCTTCTTCTGCCCATCAGGTCGCTTTTATCTTTCCTGACAGCAAATGCTCTGTAGTGAAGGTGTGGCCTCCTGCTCACACATAAAACAAACCCATCACATTGTTAATGTACAGTGCAAACTAAACTAACATGTAAAATATGAGCCATATCCCACTGCCCTTCCAACAGCGTGTATCACTCTCTGCCCTGGGTAGCCCTCATTGTGACCTTGCTCCAGGCAAGAGTCTGCACAAATGGGCCTCACAGCCCCAATTCATCTTTGCAAAGCTGAGTTCCCATCTGTAATTTTCCCCACAAATGCTCCACTGTTTTAATTCTGGCAAATATCATACAAGCTATGTAGTACAAACCAAACAGCCTTTTCTCTCCCATTATTCATTTCTAGAAACATGCCTCAAACATAAGGTTTCCAGCACTGTGCCAAAACCAACACAACATAAATAATCACATCTTTTAAAAAGTTAGGCCTAACCCTGTTTTCACTCTTCCTTCTAGTTAGCAACATTTTTATAAATTTGTTTCAAGTCTAGCTCAAATCTATCTGAAATTGCCAAAATAGCCACAAATAACAATGACCTATCTGGAAAGAATGGCAAGGTTTTAATATTTGACAAGTTTCAGTTAAATAGTCCTGCTTTGCTTTATTATTTCCATAATTTCTTGCCATTTTATTGTAATAATCTGTGATGCAAACACCTTCCCCAATCTATTTTTGAGGTAGAAATCCTAATCTTTATTTTTAAGCCCTTACAGAGACAGGAAGAACTTTGAATTATGCTTTAGTGTTCATAATTCAGATGGATCTCTACATTGTATTCTTTGCAGCTAGAGTTATTCAATACATACAAAGATTTTATAACTTCTTTAAATTCTTTTTTCTTATTTCTGTCTTTTCCCAGTTCCAGTTACTTTCATTGAAAATAAATTTTATGTGGAGGCCACAATATTTCTGAAGCACCCTTCACATCCACCTATCTCTTACTAAAGAGAACACCTTGCAAAATGTTTTCATATGCAAGACAAGATTTATAAGCAGGGATAATAGCTGTCCCCACAGTAACAATATTTATAAAAATTCCTTCATGTAAAGCCACATCCCTGAGGTAGGGGAGACCATAGAAACAAGCTGTGAGGATAAACTGGGGTGGGAGGAAAATGGCTATCCAACGCTCGCTTTCNTTTTTTATATCAGGGCTATCGATAGAATCAGGAAACTCTTGACTCTGTCGATAGTGCTCTGTTATCAATGATATTCCTGCACATGACAGCTAAAAGTTGAAGAGTGTGGTCACATAAATCACTATAACCAAATAAGGACTTGAGTTTACTTTTTCAGCTTTTAAAGCATTCTTTTCACAACTCCAATTTTATTTCCTACGAGACTGCTAGACACAGGATGTGGAGTAAAGGAGGCACTGGCACAGGTTGCCCAGAGCAGCTGTGGCTGCCCCCTCCCTGGAAGTGTTCAAGGCCAGGTTGGATGGGGCTTTGGGCAACCTGGTCTAGTGGAGGGTGTCCCTGTCCATGGCAGGGGGGTTGGAACTAGGTGATCTTTGAGGTCCCTTCCAACCCAAACCATTCTGTGATTCTATGAAAGATTTCCTCACCACAATTACTTCTAAAATGCCAGGATCTGTCTTTTCTTTCAGTTCTGGCAAAAAGTGCAGACAGAATGTCAGCTACTGCTGAAGTCTTTTCCAGGTTTGTATTCTGGTTGCAACTGAGAGCAGAAAAATTGCCTGCTGACCTCTTACTGCTAGTAATGGTTTGCAATCTGTGCCAATGTGTGTCCCATAGGCAGAAACAGGATGCTCTTCATACCTGTGCTAGTTTGTTGTTTTTTTTTTTTCCATTTGGGCCATTCACTTTTAGTTAAGGTGCTAGGAGCACAAGCTACATATTTTTAGGCATTGCCCGACTTTTGAAAAAGTTGTGCCTTGTGGCCTTGCTTAGAAGTATCATTTGGCAGTTTCGCCTGGTGTTATCAGAACAGATGTCTGCTTTCTCCAATCCCTGAGATATTCAAACTCTTGGTTGTGATTGGCCTCTTGTGTCCATTTTGTATTTTTCTACAATAAAGCTCTTAAGATTGTTTCAGCAGCCAGACTGGCCATAGGGTTTCCAGCAACCTATATAATTTCAATATCCCTTTGTTCCAGTGCTTATTCTGCAGATAAATTAGTCATCAATAATAAATTAGTATTTCTCCTAGATCTATTATCTCTTGTTCTGCCTGTAGTATTCAACTTCCATTTCTGTCAACTGAATTTTAAACCAGCATCACCCAACCTTTCCAAGGTCTCTGAGAACGGTCTGCTTTTGTTCCCTGTATGGGAAAATCATTTGTGTACCCTCAGCATTTGTGAAAATACACTATATCTTTTTGTGAAATATTTCAAGGCCAGGTAAAGCAAAACTTTCCAAAGAATATGTTGAAAGCATAGGTATAGACTACTTTTTTTTTTTTGCTTTCTGCCAGAACCTGAATGAAACATCCATGGTAAGAAAATTAGTGTTTTTTTTCCTAAAATTTCTTTTGCAGTAAATGTGCCAAGGCAGATTCTCAGGATAGTAAAATTTTGATGGAGTTTCTCCATCTATCCACATTATCATTTCTCAACATGTGTCCCAAAAATTAAATAGGATCAAATACCTAATGAAACATTAAATGTTTGGATTTATTCTACAGCTGTTTTATAGCAATGCTTCCAATTGCAAGACTGCTATTGAGAACTTTCAGCTACCAACAATGTCATTAGTAGTGCTCATTAACCTTAATTGTTATTGTGACTGCCTTTTCAGTATTTTCAGCTGCCATGTCTTTTTCTTCACAGATTACATTCACTTTGTTACATTCTGTCATTTATGCAGACTGTGTTCTTTGCAGTTAGAATTATTCAAGTGATAAAAAGATGCTATATGTTCTTTAAATTGTTGTTCCTTATTTCTGTCTTTCTCTGGTTTGTGTTCCTCTCATGAAAATTAATTAAAGGAGAGGTTATGGCAGTGGGATTAACCTACAATTGGTAAGTCTTGCTGAAGGACTCTGCAAATGCAAGAGCCCCTTGCTAAAGGGAACACCTGTGTTTTGTTTTATATTGCAAGACAAGATTTGCAAGAAAGGTAACAGCTGTTATCAGAGTAACTAGAATATCTAGAAAAATAGACAAGCATCATATTCCAAAGTTGAATGTGAAGTAAGAACAATTGGTAAGGATATCACTAAATACATATTACCTAGACAATTCAATATATAAAAAAATAGTTTTCAAAGAGCAAAAGGGTTGCTGGTGCAAGAGAAACACAGTAAGTAGGTTGTTTCCAGAGGGAAAGAGAATGAGAGGTATTGGAAGACTGTAGGAGGTGGAGACAGAGGAGTGAGAATTATGTATCATGAATGGTACATACAAATGATGATCCAGAAATAATAATGTAATGCTAAACCAATATCTAAATTATTTACCTGATGCTGGTATCCAGTACAGTTATTAATTTTAGTGGGTGGTAGTGTGTTTCATCAAAATCCTTAGGCTCAGTCCCATTTTCAAAACACATGTAGTCATGTACCTTTGTTGGGAGCGCTAACAAGTATCCTGGGGGCAAGAGTCCTTCATTTTCATTCACATGATGATAAAGCTGAAAATACTGACAGAAAAAATAATTGGAAAAAAGAACTGTTTTAAGACTGTGAAGTATATTTTTCTGCTAGAGAGGTTTGAAATATTGTGCTGATTATCCTGACACCACAATTATGAGATAATTTGTAGCCAGAGAAATGCTAGGAGCCTGCCAGCTTGGAAAAACAAGAGAGTTCAAAGCCTAATGAGTAATATGGGGCTGGGGAAGGGGCGGGGAAGTAATATGGAAAAAAAACCACATACCTGACAGGGGAAGGTGAATCATTAACATTTTATGTACAATGTTCAATATTTGGTCTTTTAAATTTTCAAAGGAAATGCGTACCCTGAACTATTGTCCTTGCTTTCAGGAGTGGCAGAGCAGTGGCAGAGGAACAGCCACCAGGGTTTTATTTGCTTCCAGTAGACAAAGACCAACACTCATCCTTCTGTTACTCTCTTGCTTCCAAATAAGGTGGCGTATACATCAGTGGAAGGCTTTATAAATAAAAGACAAAATTACAAGAGTAGGAGGAACAAAAGTGAAAGGAAGCTTTCTAGAATTTTTATGTTGACAACTTGGGTTTCCAGCAAAGTACATAATAAATGAAGCATTTTCATTGCATAAAATCAAGATTAACTCTGTGGATTTCTTAAATCAAAATGTCATTAAATCAAAAATTTATAACATGCCACAGTAATGTCTCATGTATCTGCTCTTATTTATTCTCCTGTGTTTATGAATCCCGTCACAAATATCCCCAAGGCAAAAAGCACGTGAATAACTCTCAAGACCTTCACATTCTGGGAGTTACCAATGGTTCAAAATGAGACATGAAGTAAGTTCTTCCATGTAAACAGTTACCTCTGATTAGCCAGCCAGCTACTAAGGCTGATGATTACCACCTCTGGGTACTAACTTGCTCACATTTTGTTGTTCTATACTGCAACAGCTCAGTGCTCTGCAGCCTGCCTCTCCTTCAGCACAGTGCAGGAACTCCGGATCTGCATGTGCCTGGGTGTCCTTCCCACTGCGACTACTTTTCCCAAGGGCAATGGGTCACCTTTGCTGCAGGAGATGAGTTTGAAGGACCACGTTGCCATCAGGATCTGTCATGAACAGGACTGGATGCAAATTTTTCAGATGTAAAGGGAGACCATTATTGCCTTCTGCCATGAGCTGTTGTCAGGATTTTGCCATTCTTACAGTGAAAGAGACAGTAGCTCTCATCCTGAGGTGCCATGTGAAGCCTAACTGGTGAATAAACAGTTTGGGATGGTCAAAACAGAGTGGTATTTCAGATGTTCATGGACATTCTCTAAACTGCTTTCATTCAAAGAGCATGTGGGAGTCATTCTCAAAGTCATCCAGGCCTTTGAGCTCTATGGATACCCAAACTGCAATGGAGTCAGTGATGGTTGGTATCCATGTGCCCAGTGCCTGTCTCTGGGCAGCTATGACAACAAGAGCTACTTCTCCACTGCCATGCTTGTTTTAGCACATGGCTGATTTATCATTATTGATTTAATTGTCATTATTGATCTTAATAAGCTTCACCAGAAGGATACTTAATGCCCATGACTCCTGCAGCTGTAGCCTCACACTTAATGAGGATGCTAATATCTTCTTTCAAAACAGAAACACAACCATTCTTGTGGCTTTCGTGTCTGTTTGCACTGTGAAAATGGCCATTTACTCCCATACAAGTGTTGGGGATGGTACCTGTCTCTGAGATGCTATGTCTGCTCATAAACGGAGGTTCAAACATGCTGTGCATTCAGATTCAGAAGTGGGCTGAAGAAGAATGTGCTTAAAAAGCAATGCCTTTTACATTGGGTGAATGTGAGGGCTTCACTAAAGGGGACCAGATTTCCAAAATTTCTCTGTGTCATCTTTCCCTTACTTGAGAAGATGGATTGAGGGATGCCATCCTGCACCCTTAGTGCTTGCCTGGTTCACTCACTCCCCATATGTGTCATTCAGCTGATCATCCTTTAAACAAGCATGGTTATTCTGAACCTGTTCTCTGACCCTCTGTGCCCCTTTTGGCCTTCATGTGTATTGCAGTGTGCCCATGATGATGATCTCCTTCTGGAAAACCAAAGAATCTTGGCTGTGCTTGTGAGGATGCCAAAGGTGAGGAGTGCAGCTCAGAAGGGGAAGGATGAGGGAAGACTCCTTGCCTTGGAAGCCAACAACATCCACATTGGTGACAAGGGTTAGGAAAGGGCTGATTTGGCCATGGAAGATTCAAAGGTGCCTTCCTCTCTCTTTAAGTGAGAGGAGATCTTCTGTACCATCCCCCTCACACCTCTTTTCAGCTCTGGCTGAAACTATTTGGTGAGGCCTGCCAAATTCCTGCATCATGATGGGCCATCAGCACCCAATAGCCCATGCTCCCTTCACCAGATAGTCATTGCAACCAGACCTTTTCTGTCCCAGAAAATATCTTTGCTCTCCATGCGCAAAGCACTTAAAAGCTGAGTTCTCTACGTGGCTATCACCTATGGGAAGTCTAAAACCAGTTCAGAGTGACTGGTGCCCTTTCCACTTCCCTCATGGGCCACCAATCCCTCAACACGAAATGGTAGAGTTTTCGAT
>VXBL01007199.1:793-15217 GCA_013400195.1 Aramus guarauna
CACCTCCTTATTTTCCATGTGCCTGAGCGTAGTCTCCAGGAGGATCTGCTCCATTATCTTGCCAGGCACAGAGGTGAGACTGAGCGGCCTGTAGTTCCCTGGGTCCTCCTTTTTTCCCTTTTTAAAAATGGGGGTTATGTTTCCCCTTTTCCAGTTGGTCAGAACTTTACTGGACTGCCACGACTTCTCATATATGATGGAGAGTGGCCTGGCCACTTCATCCGCCAGTTCCCTCAAGACCCACTGATGCATCTCATCAGGTCATATGGTCTTGTGCACCTTCAGGTTCCTTAGATCTTCTTGAACCTGATCTTCTCCTACAGTGGGCAGTTCTTCATTCTCCCAGTCCCTGCCTTTGCCTTCTATGACCTGGGAAGTGTGGCTCGAGCACGTGCAAGTGAAGACTGAGGCAAAAAATTTGTTGAGTATCCTTATGCAGAATTATTTTCTGGACTGTTTCTCACTGGCCAGTCTTGCTATTCATCATGTCTTATCAAATAAAAGAACTACATTTCCCACCAGGAAGTCTGCACATTTCAGTAGGCCAGGTGCCAAAGTCTGATTACAAAGTCTGGTTACAAAGATGTTTTAATCACCAGCTGCACTAGTACAGCCTACTCTTTTTAGTACCATGCCACAAATTATCCATATAGTTTCTGCAGATGTTCTTTCCTGTTCATGGTGCTTGCACATCAGATATTTAAACAGTAATCAGGTGAGTGACAGAGATGCATAGTTAGTACCATAATTGTGAAGGTGTAGCATAAAGATAACAAAATGTCCAGTTTTATGCCTAGGCAGATGGGGTTGCCCTACTTGTAGCTTTTATGAGGTCATGGAATTGGTGGGTCAAAGTGTTTCAGGCCATCATCTACTTTTGTTGGTTTTTTGTTTTGTTTTGTTTTCATTCTCCCTAGGATACCAGGAAAACTCAGTTCTCCTGTCTACATACCTCATTCATATCTTTTCCTGTTATAAAATAGCATGTATTTATTCTTTTCTTACATTGCCTGGCACACACATTGCCAAAGATGCCATCTTACTGTGTTATTTTTTTCTTTTCTCCCTCTCCTTTCCCTGTGGACACCAGGCTATCACACTGAAATTGTAGTTGCTGCCTATTGCTAATGTCATAAGAACATGCTAGTAGGGGTATAAGGTTACGACAAGAGGAAATGCATGGAATTCAAAGTTTTTTATGTAAAACAACTGTTTTGCTGTATGGCATTTTTCACCCTTCCTTAAACACCTTATTTTCCATGTGCCTGAGCATAGTCTCCAGGAGGATCTGCTCCATTTTTCACCCTTCCTTAAACACCCTTCCTGCAAATGTTTTTGCAGAGGTATCACCAGTGCGGCTGGTAGGCCCGGCTGTGCCATGTAGAGGGTCTGTGTTGGAGCCAAGTAGAACCATCTGGATCTGGTTATGTCTGGCATGGGCAGCCCCTGGCCTCTCCTCACAGAGGCCACCTGTGCGGCTCCCCGCTGCCAACACCTTGGCACCTATACCGAAAACAGATTAATTGGCCACATTAAATAAAAAAAGTTGAAAATGGACTGTTCTACTTTTTAAAGATAGGGATATCACAATAAACTGAATTTTTATTAAAGCATGTTATAGCATGCTTTTAAGAACATGGCAGTATCATTTTCAGCATTGCTAGTGACTAGGATAGGTAAAACACTAAAATTCCACACAGTAGGTAAGTAGCATTGTTCACTCCACAATGTTGAGAGTTTTATAAAAGCTAGAAAATTAATTAAGATAACACTCCACCCATCTATTGCTGAAACATTTCATTAATTGCCAGAAGGTTCTTAAAAGTCTTGGCAGTGTTTTCCTTTTGATTCGTGCCAGAACTGATGCATGTTGCCTTACAGGAGATGATGCCACCATCAATGAAGGCATGCACGCAGAACAGTCTATCACCAGCTTAGGCAGTGCATAGCTGATTGCATTATTATTTGTTAAATGATGTAATACAACCTTTTAGATGTCAACTGATTACAATTATTATGGTCTTTCTTATTCTCACTTGCCTTTACTTGGATGCACATGTGCACACTTAAACATACAAAAGAATTGATAGCTATATGCACCTCAAACCCAAATAGTTTACATAACATTTGTTACATAAAAGTCTTTAATACCAAAGATTCATAGGAAATAGCCCAGTGACATATGATACAAAAGTGGAGTTCTTATGTGCCAGAACTACTTCAAATTGGACATCCTTTAGCTGATTTTATTTATTTATGTTGTATAGAAATTATCTGCATTAAAGTATCTAAGGGACTTTTTCTTACTGTGGGGAAAAATTTTGTAGCTGGTACTGCTATACAGGGACAGTGAATTTGCTGTGAATTAGAGAAAAGTATGAAAATGTTTTTCTTATTTGATTTCATAAGCCTTTGAAAAGGAAAGATTCCTAATTTTATTTTCTGATTCTTCCCCATCAGCCAGTTCCAGATGTCTACTGACAATTTAATGAGCACGGGCTTTGTGAGTCCACTCCAAAAAAGTTTTACTCCCAAGCTGTGCTACATGAAAAAAGAAGGCATATTCACATTTTATTTACTTTCAAGATCTCTCTGATTTGTTTATTTTTGTGTTAGTTTCATCCTGAGTAATGCAAAAACATAGATATATTGACTTAAGGTAGCACACTAAAATTTGATCATTTGTTTTTTACCACACAGCAGTTGGGAAAGGGGAAGAAGCATATGGAGAGAAACAACTGGTGTCTTCTCTCAGATACTGGTAACTTCTTCCTCTAGTAAGGCCAAACTCATCCTTCAGCCAAAGCTTAGTGTAGGGACTCTGACTCCAGCAATCCTCTTTAATTTTATTTAATGGGATTCAGATCATAAGAATCTGTCTTTAGCACCCAAGACTGTGATGGGAAATGTCCTAATGGAGTCAACGAGAAATGGTAAGTTCTTACTGCATTCTATGTCACTCTGCCAGCACACAAAAGATGTGGCGTATTCTGTTCGTTGTTATGAAACTTCAAATATGTGTCCAGTATGATGCTAGTTTGAGAGGAGAGCTTAGCATATCTTTCTACATGTCCTCAGTGAACACTCAGGATAGAAATTATTAAACAGTGTAAAAAGAGTGACAACATCTGACTCTCTAAAACTTTTATATTCCAATCATCCTTAAACGAAAACAATGCAGTATTTTTCACAAAATGTCAGATTCTGATATGCTTAAATACCTGCTTGACTCTACAGGAAGCCTTATTTTTATTGCAATGATTAATTTTGGTGATTGTCTTTTATCTTGTTTGGTGAATGACATAGAGCACCTATAAAGCAAAGGCAAGAGAAATTTTTGAAAATCTAAATATAAGCAACAAGTTTACATTTTCATCCAAAGACTATATTCATAATTGCATATCAGAAGCAGGTGGCTGCCTGGTCCTTAAGGTTCAGTCAGGGCAAGAGGAGGTGAGTACTCCCATGATATACAGTTAGCCAAAAAGTCAGGGTAGCCAAATATATAGTGCATAAACCAGTATTTGTTTATCCATCTGCCTTATTTTTCTTCTTCATCTAGAGATTAAGGCATATACACATGCTACATTAAGCATCCTAGAGGAACAATTGCAAGTAACTATCTTTTTTTTTAAGCATTGTTGATTTCCTTTTCTAATTACTAAAATAATTAAGAATTTGTGACAGTTATGTTCTGAATTAATGGCAAAGAAATGAGCTGTAACACATAGAATGCTCTGTTCCATTGCCTACAACATGCTTTGGGAGAATTATTTGCATTATGCTTATGCTCATTTCTGCAAATCGCACAAGTCCAACTGGGTGCAGCGATAATTAAAAAGTGAAAAAACTTACCTATTTGGCTCATCTGAGAAGCAAAGGAACTCTAAATTGCCCAACTTAAAAGTAGGTATACTTCATTTACTGCCACAGGATGTTGGCTAGGCACTGCATGCCCATATATTGACAGTAGGACTACATTTAAAGTAAGACATGTTTAAGGAGAAGGATTAAGCACATTGTGGGAGATAAGACAGTGAGAAAGAGAATTGATTATTGTTTACTATTTATTTTAGAGATATTCTTTTATAGTTAAAAGATCAGATTTTGTTATAAAGAAGTAGCTGGCACTTTGCAATCTCTACCTGGGTCTTTACCCTTCCTTTGATGACAAAAACTTAGAAATAAAGCCAATGGCAACCTCTTTGCCATGGTGTTGAGGTATGAATGACATGCCCTTTCCTGTCAGATGCTGAAGATAGTTATCCATACTAGTTGTTTTAGTGATATTGGAACTGGTGGGGAAGCAGAATCCACTGTTGGAAGATACATATATTTCTGTTGCAAGTCCTCCTCAGTTGCCTAGGAACATTTTCTTTTTATTTCCCTTGCTGAAGTGAAAGAGTAAATTTACCAAGTCAGCACCTATTTATCCTTCTGAATGTCAAATCTGTCAAAAAGGAAGCTTATGAAAAGATATTTTTTTAAAATTAGAATTGTTAGCCACTAATCACATGAACATAAGTAGATAAGTTAAAATGAGGATGAGCTGCCAACTACTGAAAGGAAAATTGTATTTTAGTGGAGAAATGTTACAAACTAAGACAGACATATTTTTGACATTTGCTGCTGCACAGCTGGAAAGGAATTCATGAAGCTGACTTCATGGCTCTTGAAGTTGAGGAATGACAGTGAGTATGTTGTCTTCTGACAGAATGAAAATTTAAGTTTCACTGCAGACTTTAATGCCTTGTGATTTCAGAAGTAGCATCACATTCATAGAGAACAAAACATTCTTTACACAGCTAAGTACAGATTGGATGTAGAAGTAGAAGTCTGGGAAATCACCTGCAACACAAAACATAAGAAGCAAGGTCTAGCCAACTGGCGTTATCAGAAGAAGGTATCAGTGGTTCTATGGAAAAGTTAATGAAAAATAGCATCCAAGTACTTACCTTCAGGCTGAGAAATAATAGCAGTTTCTTGTCTCAAAAAGTCATACCACATTGGCAGAGTCAAATAATTTCAGAACATAGAGCCAAGGATTTTGCTGAATAAAATATTTCATTAATGTATAAAGTATTGTACTGACCTTAGCACTCATTTGCACGTAAGGCCCATTAAGATGTATTTATGCCTTTGCCTACACCACACTTCCAAGTCAGTGAAGACAGAACTAGATCCAGGATAATTCCTAGGATTTTGGCCATATAGTCGTCTCTGTCTTTCACTCTTATACTTAATACTGAACTCAAGGATGTCTTTGTATCATATTCTTTCTTCCACTGGGAAAAAAGGGTACTTTATACTCCAAGATAGAGATTCTGGAAGAACTAATCACTTTAATCCAATCTCAATCCAACATATTACATGTAAGAGTTAATATTGCTGTTAGAGTTTTCAGAGACCTTCTTATTACAGACATTCATTTCAGTGCAAATATGTTATCCTGGATTTTCCTAACATAAATACATTTCTACAGTTTGTAGTAAAATTAAGTTGTTTCACAGTAAATCTGTCAGCACTATTTTTCTTTTTAGAAGAAAAAGTTAAGTGTGTTCTAGTTGGGGTTTTTAGTAGTGGAGGTAGAGTTTTCTGACTTTTTTGCCATTTTTTTTGAAATTCATAATTTTATTAGGAAAATATTTTCATTTTTAAAATCATCAAGCTTGGCTTTTCAGCTACTCAGTATCCATTTACATTCTGATAGACTCTTATCATTACATAGGAAAAAAACCACTTAGCATTCTTGCATTCCAGAGGATAAATTGCAGAAGCTAATCTTTAATGAAATATGAATGAAGTGCAAAATCTACCTTCCAAGCTGTCAACACCTGAATTATAGGAAAAGAGGACAGAAAACAGCTATTTATCCACCCTTATTTAGTAATGCTCTTCTTGTTTTGTACCTGTGTCCACACTGTTGAGGATTAGCATATAGAGGCTAAATATGAAAAACATTTGTAATCATTCATAAATGATACTTCTATGGGGAGGGAAGGAAAAAAAAAAAAAAAAAAACAAACAATCCCAAAATAACACAGAATAAAACTGAAACTTCCCAGTTCTTGAAGGAAGTAGGAAAGGAAGATGGGGGTCTCAACACATTACCATTCACTGAGCTACAGAAAACAATTGCCTCTATTTCCACTTAATCACCAGAGCAGAAACAAAGCAGCAAAATATTTATGCACCCAAAGAATCAATGACTTCTGGGACCATGTATGTATCTCCTTATGAGAGCCATAACAGTCCTTTCTGAGACATATATATGAATTACATGCTTTAAGGAAAAGTTCTCCACATAAAACAGGGACTTGTCTTCTACTCTTGTACTGACTGTAAATACTACTCATGTATTGACTGTAAATACATCTATCGAGGAGTGGTAAGAGATGCTATATAAGGGAATTGTGCACAGAATTTATTTTTTTTTCCCTGATTCATAGCTTTTCAGGTCTCCAGATTACACTTAAAATTAATTTAAAGTATATATCTAAATTCCCCCATAAAGTAAATTTCATCAAGCTATTCAAGTTAACCTTGTTCACCCAGTTAAACTGATACCTGAAACAGCTGGCAAAATTTGGTCTGCTTTGTTGTCATTAGTTTCTGTTATTGTCTTACCTCTACCAAGGATCTGATCTGAAAATATGCTCTAGCATTCTGCAGGAGTGACTATACACATCCATGTCACAAGTTTACTAGGAGAGAGTTCAAACATTATAAGGAAAAATGTTAAAGTACTTTTTTGTTTGGAAAATAGAATATTCAATTCACAAAATGGTTGGAGTATTGTAGATTACAAATTTTGAGGAAGGGTTTAATGCTGATGAGTAAGTGGTGTCCATCTAGCATGCATCTTGGTGGACAATTCTCAGGTGAAAATGGACTTATATTCTTTGACTAACTACTAAGGCTTGCACTGAAATTTCTGAGACTAACCAAAACTGAATAACTCCCCAACAATCAAACCAAAACCAAACAAAAAACAAAACAAAATAAAACAACAAAAATCCAAACAAACAAAAAAGCCAGAAAACCCCCTAAAAAACCCCAAAGCTGAAAGCAGTATGTGGTCTCTGTTTCATTCTACTAGATAAATTTAGAAATTTAAATTTAATTTAAATTCTAAAGTTTGATTGATGGCTTCCGGTAGAAAAAATTATCAGCAGCAGCTGTCACTGCTAACAGAGAATTTAAAAACAAATAAGGAAGAGTAAGGAAAGATGTCTAGAGTATATTCCCTTAGGTAACAGTTTGATCATTTATCTTAGAGACAAAATAATGTCACAGGTTCACCTTTTATTATAAGGGTGAGTAGTAGTGAGATATGAAGAAGAAAAAAATTAAAAGGGAACTGCATATTAAAGCCTTCCAGTTGTGTTTATAACACCTTAGAAAATATTTTAATATGCCTGCAAACTGCTACCACCACTGTTTTGATTCCCACAACAATGTTTTTCTGGATATTCCATTGACATTAATGAGATCATTCCCAGATCATGAGAGATCAAAATCTTTTTTTAGGATCATTGATATTACAAGTTGAAAATAATTTGTATCTATAAAGATCATTCAGATCTTTTGTGTTCTGCTCAGAAAATTGGATAGTGTTGTTTAATGCCACTCACATTAAATATTAACTGTTTTCTGCAGCCAAACTAAACTAAGGCTAGCACTAACAAACACATTTTGTAAATAATTTATGTGGAAAATCATATATTACCCCAAAACCCAGATATATGACAGCAATTTTAAAAAAGAAAGATTAAAGATTTAAAATAAAGGTAATTTTTGTTTATTTTTGAGATTATTTTTTTCAAGATAACTCTTGAAAAGAAAGATATTTCGTACCTGCTTTGCATATTTGGTTATATTTTAATTTATTTCTTAATAATATTTTTTTCAAGTTTCACTAACTCATTTAATGAATTTTCAAATTAAAATGCAAAAATCCACCTAACTTAGGTCTTTCATTTAATTGCTGTTGACTAATACTTCTTATTTTGATGTCTGTGTCTTTTACCAGTCTGTATACATACCAATTTCTTTTAATCAGTATGCCTGCATTTAGCTTCACTCTAGTTCTTAATGAAAGTCAGTGATCTTTATTTATCAATGGGTTGGTATTAGAGATTATAATGATGTTCAGGTGCATAACACCTAAAGTGTTATGGAATAATAATAATAAAAAAGGTTAATTATCTACCCATCTTGTATTACTTTTGCTCATTTAGGTATATCTTGAATATCTTAAAATTCTCTCTCTTTCTTCACATTTCCATTTTATCCATTTATCCAATATTCATCCAACATACATTTCTGTAGCGCGTCTGAAAGAATTTGTACGTGAAGCTTGAAAATTAAACAATACATTCTGTTTCTGATTGTTTAAGCTTTCCCAAGTTCTTTTTTGATGCTCATTTTTAATGTTCTCTTTATTTGAGTCTGTACAGAACATCCATAACAGAAAATAGCAACGCAGAAGTAGTACACAAATGCAAGTAAAAGCTATACTGTTACAAAAGCAAATTATTAACATGTTGTTTACCATTAACTTCTGTAGTTTATTTTTGCCAGTGGAACAACGACAATAATACTGTATGAACTGTACCCAGTGTTAAAAACCATTTATATCAAGCTCTGAATGTTATTTGAACGGAGTAACATTCTGAAAACTAGAGCACTAAAAACCAGCCTAGAGATATTAGGGAACAGTTCTTCACTGAGAGGGTGGTCAAGCACTGGAACCAACTCCTCCGGGAAGTGGTCATGGCCCCAAGACTGTTGTTGTTCAAGAAGCATTTCTACAATGCCCTTAGATATATGACTTAACTTTCAGGTTGCTCTGTGTGGAATCAGAAATTGGACTTAATGATTTTCGTGAATCCATCCCAACTCAGTATAACCTATGATTGTATGATCTAATTCTTATTATTCCTGCATAAAGCAGTTGCTTTTAGTGAATTAATAAATAGAATTGTACTATTAGCGAATTTTAATTTGATATGTAATTTAAGTAAATGGTAAAAAAAATGGAACCTAATTTTTAGTTTTTTCTTTTTTAACATTTGCAACTGTAAGAACAACAAGAGTTCATCAAAGGAATGATAGATGTAATCCATTTCAAGAGAAATTCCTTTGAGATTTTCCAAGTTTCAGGCTTTGAGGAAGTTTTATTTTTATTTGGGAAACCTGCCTTCTGATTCCTGCAGAATAAAAATTATTTATGAAACACTTGTATACTTGTTTTGCTTGTGAAGGATACTTAATTCTTGCCTTAATAGGTCAAAAGTTATTAAGAATAATTAAGCTTTCTGTATCACCTCCACAACTGCAGTGTATGCATAACCAATAGCGCATTTGGGGAGTTTGAATTTAGTGAGCACAATCATTTTTTATTCTCCCCCTCTTATCTGCTGCAAAATAAAAGGATATAATCCTTAAATAATTTTTCTTAGATAATATTTGTTTCTGGACCAGATAACCAAATTCTCCATTAGTTTGAATCAGTGTTATTCAGAATAAGAGCTTGTAGAATTGTACATCTAGGAATCAAAAATCTGGTAGAAGTAGCCATGCTTAATAGCCCCAAATGTAAGCACTCCATGCATACAGAACTGTTTATTCTCCCTGCATGAAATGGAAGAAGAATTTTTGTGAATTTATATTATATTTGAGATAGCATGATAATTCACAAGTGGACCACATTGTTTTATGCTCCTAAATCAGCATTCAAACAACAAATTCAAAAACATAAGAATAATTTAAGAGTTTATACCATCATACTTCTTCATTACAAAGACTGACAGGGAGCTTGCTCCGCTTTCAATATATAAAAATTTTTGAAGGTTCTACTAGGTATTGTTACAGTAAAATTTAATCATCTGGTGTATTTTGAATAATATGACTTACTTAAATCTGGGTATTTGTGAGTAACTAGTTGCTTGTAGCTACCTCAGAAATGTTCTGATTACCAAACTGAACAAAATAAACACATTCACATGTCCAACCTTTCACTGTAGCAAGAGGTTATTCTCAAAAATAATATGATGAAATAGACACACTAGACAGCAGTATGTCCTTCAGAGTTGATGCTCACATGTACTGCCCTTTTGCCTCAGGCAAAAAAAAAAAAAAACAACCAATCAAAAAACCACAAAACCAAAGCCAAAGAAGTAAAGCAAAAATCCCCAGTATTCACCATCTTGCAGATTCATGAAAAACTGGAAATAAAAAATAGCCATATTCTTCATATGAATACTGCTTACTTACCAGAAAAGAAAAAAGAAAAACAAAACAAAACATGATTTGTCAGTTCCTGAACAGCACCTTCTCTTTCTCTTTGTTTTCTCTCAGAGCTGTACAACCTGTTCTGTAACATTTTTTCCCTCAAAATATAGACTTTGCCTTCAGGTGTCATTGCTTCCCAGCCCTTAGTTTTTCACTTTTCCAAGGAGAACTGAGTTTGGTAATCTCTCATTCCCATTTTGAGTTGTGAAGATTAAATAATCAGATTGAGAATTAGTTCTTTAGTTAACTTTTAATTATTAGTGCAGCTTTTTAATGTACTTTAGACCCGTTTTATATTGTCTGGATGGACTTTCTAGCAAATGTATTGGATTAAGCTCCTGTTCAGTTCAAAGATAACCTGACAGAGAAGAGCTGATCATTTCCAAAAACATGTTCTCCTTAATCACCAAGAGAATTTTAGTTATGAACTGAAGTTGTGATGGTCCAGTTGTTACAGCAAAATCAAATGTAACCAAGACTATTTCTGCTAAGCATGACCATTGTATTGTCCTACCCCGTGTTAGTTAATGTATATCTGAACAATGTACCAATAAAGATGTGATTGTCAAGAAGTAGAAGCATAACTGTAAATTGTTAGTTTGACCAACAAGCCTTGAGGAACCATGTGGACTTGCCAAAAGTAATGGGAAACTAGGGGGAAGGTAATTCCGGCAGGGGGAATTGCACCAACCCATGGACCACGCACCCTAATTACACCACTGACTCAAAAGAAAGAACTATTAGGCATGCACACTAATGTACACAGGAGCTGAAGGTTTATTAACCAATCATGTAATGATAAACAATGCATATGTGCTCGAAAGATGAATATGTTGATGTTTTACATATAAATAACCACTGGTTTGGAGCTTTGGAGTGCTGTCTTGGGACAGACACCCATATCTGCGCAAATATGCAATAAAATGCCACTGCTCTGTGTGTATATTGGTGTGTTGCACACCGGGAAAACAAACCTCCACTTTTGGGACAACACAGGTACCAACACAATCCTAATACAAACACTAGCTATGTTTTTTCAGGAGAAATGCCCCAATCCTATATGAGTATGGAAGCACCTAATATTTGAGCACCTAGGCTGGACACACCCAGATAAAAGCACATTGTTTATTCATAGCTAGCTTTCAAAATTAGAGTATTTGCTTCATGACAATATTTTCTTCAATATAGTTAATCAAACAAAAATAACCCAGACAGCTATATCCACTGTCACAATTGCAGTTAATGAAATTGAGAGTTATATCTGATTTTTGAAAAGAAGCTGTTTCTTGAAAAAGGTAGATTGTGCAGTTTCTTTTGAAGCATAAGTATCCTAATAGACAGACTTAATGAGCCATCTTCTTAGGACATAGGCAAAGACTAACTGCAACCTTTGAAACCCACTCATAATATGTTATGTGAACTTTACAGCTTATTTATGATGCTGTTAGGTATTGGCATAGCACAACTTAAAACTCATAAAATTAAACATAAGACTGAAATGTATTTGTCACTTTTACAACTTTTTATGTTCTACATCGATTGAACTGTTCCTTTTATAAGTTTGTATAACAGGTCTAGCTATTAATTTGCCTTTCAAAAAATTTTAAGATCTTCAAGGAAATCCTTTGTAGGAAGACGACTATAATCCTATGCATCAAGCTTCCTGTTACCCTTAAAGTATAAGGTATACTTCGACAAGAAATGCACTGATACTTTTTCTCTGAATTTTGACATATCCGTGGTGGTGATTATAGGTGAATACTTTCAGATTTGAAACTTTTTCATGTACAGGTTTAAACTTGATCTGTGTTAAATGAGATTACTATTTTTACCATTATTTAGGAAATTACTATGAAGCACTACTGGAGAAGAAAACATGGGAACTGAGAAAACACTGCAGAAAACAACACTGTGAAACTCACACCAGCAACAACAGTACTCAGTTAATCTGTCTGTTTAAAGACAAAAATTTTGTCCAAACTAACATTGGTGTTAATTTTACTTTTCATACACTTCTATCTCTCTGCTACTTTCCTTCTTCAGACCACATTACTATGTATATAGACATTTTAAAGAAGTAAGTAGGTCTTCTGCAGAGACATTGAAATTTGATTAAACTATCATTTATATCAAAACTACTAAAATGTTTTTATAGTCAGAGACCAGACTAATCCAATGAACTCTGACATAGAAGCAATTCTGGTACTCAAGCCTCATTTAGGACTGCAGTTTGATTATTTTTTGTTTTATTCCTCAGGCCCTCCCAGACCACCTCTCCCACCTCCTGCCCAAGAAAACTACTGAAAATCTTCCAGTGCTTGGAATTCACAGAATTAAGTAGTACTTTACAGAGCTCTCACGACAAGTTGAAAAACACTACCATCACATTTTGTGCAACTGTTCTTCCTGTAACTGATGGCTTATAAGAAAGGCCTAAGTGAACTTTGTAGAGTCTTTGTCTCTTTCTATTGTTACAAAAGACTAAAGTACCTCTAAAAAACTTCTTATGTACATTCTGACACTGAATGAGTCTCAGAAAATTTCCACCAAAAAAAAAAAAAAGGAAAAAGGCTTTAAAGAGAGAGCTTACAAAGGTATATTTTTTTTGTGAACCATTGCCTTAATTAAAAAAACTCCAAAACCTAGTTTCAATTATAATCTGTACTAAGGCAATCATATTAGTTGCTTGTTTTTTAGCACAAAACCTTGTCAAAGGGAAGTCATGGACAAAACTTCCATCAGTGTTACTTTGGATTTCAGGTTTTGATTACTACCATAACCCACACATTTCAGATTTAAATCCAGTGAAGTTACTGACCAACATTAAGGGCATTGCTCAGCTTTTAGTAGTGTTTTGACATTTAGTAGCCTTTTTTTTTTTTTATCAAGAATAAAAAAATAATTATTTCCAGTGCTAAAAATACACAAATTTCTCTCTTTCTAAATCAATTCCGATTTCTGAAAAGCTAAAACTAGGACAGTTATTTCCAGCATGAATACAGCATTAAACCGTATATACACTCAGTAAAACATTTCTTAGGGAATAGAAAGAAACAAACCTTCCATGAACAGAAGAAAAATAATGAGATGAATACTAATATATATGACAAGAATAATAAGATACTATAGAATAAATTTTGAAATAGAAATTCCATTACATTTGATGGTGGGACTTCCAAAAATATGCAGCATGATTATATAGTCAGATACTCAGAAAACTTGTGAATCAAAATTTGTGTTTCAATTTTACTCATACATTCTGACATTTTAAGCCATTTTCTGTGACACCAGTTACCCATACATTCAGTGTATGGCCAAGTGTAATTGGCCAGGGAAAAATAACATACAGATGCTTTGAATCCCTAGGGACTGAAATTTGCCAGAAAATGCTGGATAATATAAATTTCAGTGTCTAAATAAGGAAGAGTATCATTTTCATTTTGAGATTATATGTAGATTTCAGAACACTGTGAATACATATTCTGAAAGAAAGGTCACATTCCAATGATTTGGCCTAAGATATAAACATAAAAATATGCAAGAACAGGAGAAAGTAACATAAATACTAGTCACTTATTTCTTTCCAAAACCTAAAATCCTACCATAATATCAAGGAGAGCTGTAGTGCCAATGAGAATGCATTATTGAAATGAGCAGTAGAGGCTCTGACTTTATATTCCACAAAGATTAAACTTATGCACAGTGGAAAACTACATAAATTTTGGAGGTAAATGATACAGAAAAATTTCCAGATAGAAGAAAATACTTTCAATGCAAGCACATTGTTTTAAACACAAACGTTCTTTCTTTCTTTCTTTCTTTCTTTCTTTCTTTCTTTCTTTCTTTCTTTCTTTCTTTCTTTCTTTCTTTCTTTCTTTCTTTCTTTCTTTCTTTCTTTCTTTCTTTCTTTCTTTCTTTCTTTCTTTCTTTCTTTCTTTCTTTCTTTCTTTCTTTCTTTCTCTCTTTCTTTCTCTCTTTCTTTCTCTCTTTCTTTCTCTCTTTCTTTCTCTCTTTCTTTCTCTCTTTCTTTCTCTCTTTCTCTCTTTCTCTCTTTCTCTCTTTCTCTCTTTCTTTCTCTCTTTCTTTCTCTCTTTCTCTCTTTCTCTCTTTCTCTCTTTCTCTCTTTCT
>VXBL01007199.1:18345-35894 GCA_013400195.1 Aramus guarauna
AGTCAGTTCAGTGTATTGGTCCTGTGTGTATATTTAAGCAATGTTAAACACTGTGTGAAGGGATGTGGTAGACAACATGCTGTGCTGTGTGCTCTTCCAAGAGCTTTGTGGTCCATGTTTTCTTCCTTCTCTGTTGTCAGTGCAGCCAGCTTGCAAGAGCTGCTAGTATGGGATGGCATTTCAGGGAAGACTGAGTTCTAACTTCTTTTTTTCCTCCTTATTCAGTTGTTGACATTGTATTAGATATGCAGGAACAGCTTTTTACATCTAGGAAATCAAAACTACAGCTCTTTCAAGGAAACAAGCACAGATTTTTCAAGTCATTTTAGTCTCATTTAAAATGAGTCCACTGTGGTAAGGCTACTTAAAATCCAGTTTTCAGAGAATGAAGTAAGGGTTGTTGTTCAAGCTCAGCTTTTATTAATGCAGATATTGCATTAATTAAAATCCTAATTGTTTAGTAATCCCTTTACCTCTTTTTTTGAGTGCTTTCCAAATTCTAGACCACCTTTTCAGTCACTGTCCAACACCACCTCTCTTTTAGTAGTTTCTGTATTGGCCTTAGAAGTTTGTAGTCTAAGTTAATGTTTTACTTTGACTCCAAAAATGTTATGAAAATAACAAATAAGGGATCTGAAGATTAGTAAGATCATGTAAACTGTCCTATGTGGCTGACATAGATTAATCTCACTGTCTAAGTGTTTGTCAACTCCAAAAGTTTAGGCTGATGTCACTGCTTTTGTTATTACAATACCATGTAATTCTCTGTAATTGTTAAATACTTGGTTTCCTCAATAAAGTCGAATTTATGCTAATTACTTGCATTTTGAATGTTAGTTCTTTTGAACAATGTGAGTAGCCTGATTATTAGTTTCATTTTTTCACATTCTAGTTCTCAAGGGTGTGATTTTGCCTTTCCTGTGTGCCACCTCATGCTGTTAAGAATCATAGTCTGAGTGTGTATGGAAGATCCAGGTAGGATAGGAATGTTCAATGGTGTGGTATTGTTCATACTAAGAAAAAATAATAATTCATTTATCCATTATTATTTATATAGCTTGTTATTTCTGACAAGAAAATTAAATTGATGTGGAATTTAGTGGAGGTAGGTAGCCATCATCTTAAAAAAGCACATCTAAGGTTCTAAAGCTGGTTTTGCATTTATGAGCTGCTCTATGTACATGAGCAGTACTGCTGGCTTAAAATTATTCATATGGCTGGGTAGAGAATCACAATCTGCAACTGCAAAAATAACCCTGCTTTGTATGAAACTAAAAGCACACTCTAGTTACTAAGTTTTTTACCTGCTTTGTAATATGGTTTTTGGTTTTTTTAGAGGCACTTTTTGTAAGTTCTTAAAAACTCCTTTTTTTTTTTTTTTTTTTTTTTCCCAATACATCTCTCTGAAGAGCTGATGAGAAAGTTGAATTTATACTAACGCTAACCTACTTAATAGTACTATTATGTATCCAGCAAATACTTTCCCTAGAAAATTGAGTAAGCTAAATGGAATTTCCTTCATTCACTGTATTAAATGTAATATACTATGGAGGTCACATAAAACCAGACTGCTAACTTCGTACTGTGAAAATAAATAGCCTGCACAGCAGGAGGGACTCAGTTATATAAACATGAGTGTTCAGGGGCAGTTGAGATGCCCCATGATATCAAAGACTGGCAGACAACTTCGACCACTCCTCCTTTCTGGAGCAGGTGGTGGAGGCTGTGTGGTGTACACACTGTGCATAATATAAAACAGTAATCTGTTTAATTAACTGAGTAATGCCCAACTACCCAAGAATTTCAGGGAATGTAAAATAGAATAAATATATTCAGCATATTTGACACAAATACTTGCTTCATAAGCAACACATTAACCAGGTCTTAGCTTATCAATACAGCTTTTCTGATACTCATATATAGGATTTTGAACGTAAGGACAACATAAGAGAACTAGACATCTAAGTCTCCTAGGCAGCCTTGAAGTACAAGATATTATAGGGAATATGCACGTGTAGATATCAAGTCAACAAAGGTACACAATAACACCTGTTGTGACATGCATATAAAAATACATTTTTGTAGAAGAACTGTCATGATTTCCCACATTTGCCTGAATATTTTTCTTCTTGAAGGGAATAAAATGGGATATCACAGCAAATGCTAATATCCTGGTAAAAGAGCCATCACACAGTGGAAAATAAGACTGCCTTCTGAATATTTTTGTAGTCTTTATCTTGATTGGAAATGCTTCTGAACCTTGAAAGCCAAAGGGTGCTGTTATCCATTCTCATAAAGAGGGCATAGCTGCTCCTGGTTTGATTTTCTAAAACTTCTTCTAATTTCATCCTGCCACAGATTATGAATAATTGGTTTATTAAATCTGTATCAGTGAAATACTCTTCCTTCACTGAGATGGGGAAATGATTGTTTCTGGTATGATGAGGGACGAAGGGTACCATTTGCCTTGTGTCACATACTCATTTGAAATGACAGAGGAAACTGTTTGGACCCCTTTAGGTGTTGACGTGAAGGTTATTTCAAGTGCTGGATAAACTATGCGAAAGGTTCTTGTGCTAAATGGGAAGGAAATATTGAGAAGCTGAGCACTGTGACTGCATTGAAAGATGTTTATGTGTAAATGTGTAGCTGTATGTACTACAACCTTATTGCTGCTTATACATTAGTATCTTGACATTCTCATAGACAGTCAAATTTTACAGCTGTTGGGCCTTTCTTTTACCAGCACTTCTTATTGCCACTGGTGTGGCACTTTTTTCTGAAATGGCTTTGGCTATGATCTTAGGGCACAGACTTTGTCATGAGAAAGTCAAAAGAGAGCAAATAAGGAAAGAGTACGGATCTGGACGTAACTGCTGTCCTACTTCTTGTACTGTAATGGAACAAACTCTTTTCTAACTTAGGAAACAAAACACCAGTTCAGACTTAGAGATCTGGATGCTCTTACAGATTGAGCTGTGCAAAACACTTGCATTGGACAGTGCCAAAAAGATGAACATTCATCACTGCAAGTGCATATTTCATGCAAAAAACCACATCACATTTAGCAGGGTATAACCTCAAAAAAAATTGAAAGACTGTTAGCAACAACAATTAGCCTTTGAGAAAAGCAGTGCCTACCAGATCAAAAGAAGCTACAGAAAATGCTTTTTGGTTAAATGCTTATAGAAAACTCAGGCCTTGATGAAACCCCTACCACCTCTGTCTCTGTGTGAGTTCCTCAAGTGACACTTTTGTGATTTTGGGTAACGTCAGAAACATGGCCCATATGCAAGCATCTTTTACTTATATCATATTCCAATTATCCAAGGAGGAAGGACAGAGAACTTCTTGAATAATGAATACTTTTAATTCCTTGTATTTCCCTGGCTTTAAGTTAACCCACCTGTTAAGGAGCTGTTAGTCTATAGGTAATTATGTGCGTCTGTAGTCACTCTTGAGGTGGACAAAAATTTCCACGTATGCTCTGCAAGTGGGCCAATTAGTTACTCCTCATCACCGTATAACTCCATCAGCTCTTACTTGTTCATTTGTTAACCTATCTTGTTCTCCTGTATAGGTAAAAGAAAAACATTGCTTTTTCTTGACAGAAGTTGATACATAGCTCAATTACCTCCCACTGAACAGAGAATTTTTGCTTGCATGGTAATGTTTAGTGATACACTTAAGTGTCTTTCTGAAGGAACCTGCTCAAATGGATTGTTTGTGACATGAGACTGATATCAATAGGAGTTAAGATCATTTTAAAACTACTGAAGCAAATGCTAAAGATCAACTATTGAGGTTAAAAAAAGTGTTTAAATAATTTCTTGAACTAAGCCATAGAGAATGGTGTTCATAAGTGATCCCTTATTAATAAAATATGTTAAATAATTTAGAATTATGGTTTAAAATAAGACTATCAAGGAGACTGTAAAAGCTGTTCCTAGAATCACTATAACAAACTGGAGAAAAGAGAGAAGGGATAACTAAATGTCAATGCTATGCCCTGGAAAAGCTTTTACTGCATTCAGCTTCTGGGTTTCATTGCTTTTGTTTGGCAGTGGCCTCTGAATTTCTTAATTAATTCTTACCAATGTATAGATATGCAATTCTGACCTAATGATTTCTTCAAATCACACAGTATAGCAATATATCACATATTAAAAGGCCTCTTTTGAAGGATGTGGAGCCCATAATTAGGCAGTTGGTCCACAGATGACCAAAGATGCTCCAGAGGTGAGGAAAAGGTAAAATATTAGAGTACCTATTTATTCTTAGTCAAATTCTGTTCTACAAACAAGAGAAAATACTTTACCTTTCTGCATTTTTGTCTTCTCTTCTAATAGCCCATAAGAATTTAATTTCTATTGCATTTTTGGGGGCAGAAACAGCATCCTAAGTCAAGTTTGTACTTCATGAAACACAAAAAGATTTTTCCTAGGTGGGTTCCATACATGCATAACAGCAATAAAAAAATCTGTCCCAGACTGAGGTAAATATAAGAAGATGCAGTGTTTAAATATTCAGTCTCAAAGTAGCTCCAAGTTATAAAGAATATGCAAGTACCCCTCAGAGTGTCAGCAAATTTCTCTGCTGCAATAGTGATAGAATCTGATGAATTAGTCTTTGTTTGTGTTTTAATTATAGTATCGCCAGATTATTCACTTTGGTTTTATCATGCTCTTTATGATGGTATTCAGAGGTTCCTGCCTGTCCACCTGCTTTCAGTTTTGTATGCAGTTGCTCCCAAGGCCAAAAATCAATGTTTCACATGTGCTGTCTTTAAGAAAAACTTGGATTGGTTTATTATTTTTTTCCCAAATATTTCCTGGTGTCTGGTCTTCTATCATTGTAACTATTGTTGGAACTTTAAATGAAGACTGTTCCATGTCAGTATGCAATATATAGATTGAATAAAAAAGAAGTAATTTGTAATAAATCAGTTTAATGAATGCTAGACATTAGTTGGTTTTAGGCACAGTTCTAAGTTCCTCAAGGGTATGCAATGATATTACTCTTTATAAGCACACTGACATGTCAGCTTGAATGCTATTCTGATCTTTGCACTTTGATCTTCCTTCTCTCTTCCACCTCACTACAGTCACTGTACATTTGCCTTCTGCCACAAAAGAACTGGTCATACTGCTTCATTTTCCACTATTAATGTGGCAATTTAATGATTTAGAAAACTTAATTACTGTTTCCTTATTCTGTCCTCCATTCATTATGATAAACAGTATATTATATGGCCTGGATTTATAGTTATGAGGAGATTGAAGCTTTATAATTCAATATGGCAAATTTTAATGATTTCTACCAATGTGTGTGTTAATTAGATCAAATCAACCTTTGGAATATTAAAGTGAAGGAGGAAGGACAGGTCTCAAAGGTCTGCATTCCTTCTCTTCATGCAACACTTCACTAAACTGTCACACAGCACCATCACCAAAGGTTAATCATGTCCTCAGATGTGTAGAAGTCTCTCCTATAAAGTTGGCCAAGAATTTTAAGCATAAATTTAAGTGTAAGTGATGTATGTGGGAAAGGGGAAAAAGACCTTTGATAAACAATCATGTTTCTATTGAGGTAACTAGTGAACTTACTGAAACTAGATTTGTAATTTATTTCTAGAGGAAAAAAACAACAAAGGAAATAAGGATCCTATTTAAGATCCAGCTGTGTTCTCCACGTGATCCCTTCACTACATATGGTGCAGTTTGCTGTCTGCCAGCTCTTCTTGGCTGGGACCATGAAGGGGATCTTCCTGAGCCCAATAATTGCTCCTCAAGGATGAGTGAAGTGATAGCACTGGACGATACATCTAGATGGATGTATCAATCTGTAGCATGCTTGATTGTCAAGACTGGACCCTGGTTGGAGTATAAGGTAGTTTCTTTTTGGGTTATGTGCTTAGATAATCCTCCTGTGGAAACTGTTGTGGGAAAGGACAAGAAGAGGATTGCATGTGCCTCTTTTACCCCAGCATTGACCTGAGACACAGGTGCCACCCATTTGTACAGAGGCCTGGGAAAACATAATCTGTGCTAGGGCTAAGGTTTTGGAGTTCAGGTAGTATTTGTAAGGGATACACTTAAGACTAAGTGAGCCAATTATTATTTTGTTATAACTTATATTGTTAAAGAAGAAAGGTGAAGTAACTTTTGACTGAGAAAAACACAATTCAGCTGTTTCACTGCAAACTTCTGACATAACGTGCAGCAACAAAGGAACTGACAAACAACCACAGGTTGGTAACATCATGATGGTACCAACAAAGTGTGTGGTAGGGGTGAAGGCAATACAGACTGTAGACTGATCATGCTCTGCAGTGATAGCAGTCGTAGTAACACGGAGCACAGTGTGTTCTTTCTGATTGTGGTGCTTACCTTGATTATGTCTTCATGAAATTTTGTCACCCCTTTATCCAAACTTTATCTTCTAGACAGTGAGATTCCTTTATTGCTCCATCTACCTAAGAAACTGTTTGTTATGAAAAGCCTGTTGAAGGGACTCTGCATATGCTATTTTCTATTTCTGAAATAAACCATGAGAATTATTTTCATGAAAGAGAAAGGTCTGACATCAGATATGGTTGGGTTTATGGTCATCCCCCCCAAATATACTAATATTCAAATCTTCTTATCAGCCTATACAGAAGACATTTCACACTTCTGTGGTAGTTCTCTGTTCTCATTTGCCCAGAGACAAAGCAAGGTAAAAAAACAACCATCAGGTGCGTAAGATTCATTATCCCCTTCTCATATATGATTTAGGCTGTCTATCAACCCCTATATAAACCTTGCTAGACAGTTTTAGTATGAAAACCTTGAGCTTTACAGTATAGCTTTTATCACATTTTCAAAGTTAGCTCTCTGAAAATACAGGTGTATTGTTTTGCTCTATCACCTCTTCTTCCTCCAAACTGTTTTGGATTTTTCATGAATTCTATATTCAAGACCCAAAAGAATCAACATATCACACTAGCCCAACAGAAGATCCACTTTCGGCACTGAAGTAGCTCATTGAGAGTATTTGTGTGCTTGTAGATATTCTTTTACCTTATATGTACACATCTTGTACATTGTTAAACATATTTAACAATTTCCCATAAGTCATGGCACTTCACTAGAAATATTTAATTTTGGTCAAGGGAAGAAAAGGATTTTATTTTCACCTTCATCACAGTAAAACAAACAAGTTAAATATTAGTGAAGGAGCTGCAGTTCAATTCTACTTAATTTAATATGAGCTCTCCAGCTCTTTTTATCACAACTACATGAGGAATGAGCTGTAGTTGGTTTTGCAGAATTTGTATTTACTGTGAGAGACCTAAACAAAAATAATGAAACAAATCTCACATTTTCATTATTATTTTAGTGTAAACCTTTCTTAAATTAACAGAGTTTGAGAAACAATTTACAATGTACTCCTGGTAAAAAGTTGTTGGAGAGTTTTTTGCATATGTCAGGTAAACAAGTAGTGATTTACTTAGAGCCAGAACCAGATACAGTTCATTAGGCTCACTTTTGTTGTGGGAAGGTTGAAAAAACTCCTTGGTTGAAAGTTATTTTTCTCCTTCACAGATTCTCGTGTAACCAACACATTTTGTAAAAGAAAAACTTAATGAAATTAAATAAAATAGTGCTCTCTGGATCTGAAATATATAAAACAATGAATGATGGAAACATTGCTCAATAGATTTCTTAACACAAGAATCAAATTAAGGTACTAAATAACTTGATTAGGCAGAAGGTTTAAAGCTCATTATGTAAAGCAGATTTTTATAATGACTAATTAATCTTTGGAACACACTGCCACAGGACACTGTGGAAGCCAAAAGTTTAATACAGTTCAAAAAAAGATTAAATCATCCAATGAAATAAAAATCTACCAGAGACCAGGAAGTGTGAGAATGTGAATGAGGTCTTCAGCAACTAAAACCATATTTTCAGAATCTGAGAGCATATATTATGGAAGCATGACTGTGCTCTCACAGCTACTGTCAGGAGCTTAATATATGTCCTGGAGAGCTTTGCTTTTATCAAAAATGGTTGTTATTTTGGGAGGTGGTGGGTTTTTTTTTGTTGGTTTGTTGGGGTTTTTTTTGGGGGGAGGGGGTGTTGGGTTTTTTTTGGTTGTTGTTTTGGTTTTGGTGGGGTTTTTTGGCTTTTGGGGGGAGTTTTGGGGTTTTTTTGCCTCCATAACAGAAAAACTAGCCCATATTATCTCATTTAAATATATTAAGTCTTAGATAACAGCAGGGTTGATTTAAGATCAAAATAAATATACATTAAAAGAAAGTTAAAATTAAAGAATAAAAAGTGAGAGGATTGTCTTTTAAGGCAAAATTGCTGAGGGCATAACCACAGTGTAAAGCATTTGTCAGATGCACAACTCAGGTGCTGTTTGAGGTTTTGGTTGCTGTCTAACAAATAGCTCTTCCTATGTCTGTGATCAGTGTAATTATTCAAAGAAATTACTATTGTTGAAGATATTAGGAAATGTTCCTTTCAATTTGAGTATGAAGGCTTCACCTGGTGATAATGTGTCACCTCCTGGAAAATAGCAATTGAAGAAGTCTATAGGAACAGGAAGGACAGAGAACATGAAAGTGGATGGTGTTAGCTTTTTCTTCTTAAGGAGTTTAGTTAATATTGACTATTAAAGCAATTAATTTAAACAAACAAACAGACTGCTTGCATGTGCTGCCTTTCGTCTCTTTGTTTTAAGCCTTTTCCCAGAATTGAAACAGCCCGCTTTTTCTATTTCTCTTTCTTTTGCATTCAGGAGAAAATATGTATGAACATACATGCACACACACAGCTGAACTTCTGAAACTCCTAACACTGAGTGATGCTTCACAAGCAGTGTTCCTGGAAGGTAACAGTGTAATTTTACATTAATAAAATCACTTAGATGCACCTTGAACTATGATTCATGGGTGTAAAAACTTCTAAAGTTTCCATGGAATGTTAATTCTGTGGAGATGTTTATGGCAGCAGAGATATCAGGGAATTTGATTGCACTGAGACATTCATTCAAGTAATTGTCTAAGCACATGGTTTTCAAGAAAACATTATAACTAAAATATTAAGTACATTCTTAAGCATTTTACTTGCTCATTTGCTGGGATAATTTGCAGAACTTCTGAGCTCACAGGTCTCATATTCATGGTAGAGGAAAAACTAGACATGAGCTGGCAATGTGCACCTGCAGCCCAGAAAGCCAACTGTATCCCGGACTGCATCAAAAAAAGTGGGGTGAGCAGGTTGAGAGAGATGATTCTCCCCCTCTGCTCTTCTGAGACCCCACCTGGAGTACTGCATTCAGCTCTGCAGCCCCCAGTACAAGACGTGGAGCTGTTGGAGTGACTCCAGATGAGGGTCTTAAAGATGATCAGAGGACTAGAGCACCTCTCCTGTGAAGAGAGGCTGAGAGTTGAGGTTGCCTGGCTTCCACCTCCTGTATGCTGCTTTTGTTGTGTTGGAGCTGTGTGAATTCCCTGCTTAGCCATGCTGGTCTCCTGATATGTCAGCCTAAATATGGGGATGGCCTTTACCCTTGCAAGAACATTAAATTTAAAACTCTGATAACTATCCCCAGCTTCCTAGTCCTCCAGATCTGCCTCCCTTGGAATCCCACGTACCCACTCCCTAAGCCAAAATTTGCTCACCTGAAGTCCCATACCTGTGCTCTGCTTCTCACATCCCTCACTCTCTGTGGGAGCTCACATACCTCTATGTCATGGTCACTGCAGCCACAGCTGCCAGGGACTGTAACCTCTTGTCCTGTTCCTCCTTCTTAGTGAACAGTAGATTCAGCTGTGTGTCAGCCTTGTTGGCCTGCCCCACACTAACACTAAACCCTGAAATCTCCTTGGCAGCTTGTGTCCTGCTACACTGCCCAAAAAAGAAGATGTCAGAAAGGTGAAACCTCCAAGAGAGTGGGTGTTGGTGACCCAAAGACTCATTCAGGTTGTTGAAGTTCGTCCACTACCTGTCCCTGACCAGGGGGTTGGTAATGCACTCCCACCATAGTGTTATCTGTCTCACTGTCCCATCCTCTGAACCTGACCGCCAGCTCTCACAGCCTGTCACCTGTCCCATAGGGAAAACCTGGGTGTTTGAGCTGCTGCATCACACTAAGGACCTCTTCTTCCTTGCCCACCTATACTGAAGAGCTTTTACGCATCCACTGCTGTCTCTGGTTTTGCAAGCTGTGTGACCATGTCTCAATTTTTACAACTCCCCAATAAAAGTCTCCATCAACGGAGCGCTAGTGCGTGTCGGGACGTACCTTTCTAGGTGCTTTGGAGACAAATGGGAGAATTCAGGGAACCAGCATGTGTCAATGAAACATGGACTCCCTTGTTGTAACAGCAGGATGCTATTTGCTTTCTATATTAAGGCAACAACTGTTTCTCTTATATTTGATTTGCCTGGGTTATGTGACCATACTCCCAGGGCCTTCAGAGGATGTCAAGCCAATTTTAATGCTCCTGGGATTGCAAATGCTGTGTATGTTCCCAAGTGCCTCCTGCTCAAAGAAAGAGCAGAGTTAATGTTTGTCACAGCTACACACACAAGTTAAAAACTATAAAAGAATGTAATTTTTCAGGTGAATATATTGCTTCTTTCAGAGGTTACAGAACCTTTCAGGTAACAAAAGTATCCAGATAATACATGATACAACATGGAAAGTACCAAGAGCATTTCATGAGTGTTATGTTTGTCAGTCCATAATGAGTAGTTTTAAATATAATTTTTAGCATCATTATTCTCAGGTGATGGTAGTTTCAGGAAGTAACATTAAAGTACTGAAAATAATTTTAATGGCTATCAGAGCCTGCTGAGTAGCTGTTTGATATGTGTTTTTCCTGATCTGAGGAGGTAGCTCGCAAGTGATAAATGCCCGTTCCGCCTCTCTTCCTTTGTTACCTTATCTTTTACTTCAGTTTTTTTGAGCTTAAAAACCACTAATTAGCATAATTTTTGCTGATGGGGTCAATGTGTCGGTGTTTATAGGGTTGGTATTCTAAATGAGGATGACTGGGATTTTTGCTTTGCCACTTACCTGCTAATTGATTTTGGTCACCTCATTGAAACACTTGGTATCTCTCTATGCCTGCCTATCATATAAAGGCAGGAGATAATGTTTCAGAAGTCCTTAAATGACTGAAGTGCCCAAGTGAAAATTTTCAAAAGCACAACAGGTAGGCCCCTACAGCCTAAGTGTCACTGAAAGTAATAGGAGCAAAATAGATTGCAACTACTCAAGATGTATCTTTTACATAAGTGTGGATGGTGCTGCAGTTCGTTAATTCCAAGCAAACAGTAGCTATTGCCACTGTCATCGTCTTGTAAAAAGAATGAAGTCAGAGTGTGTTCCTGTTAAAAGTGTTGCCCTTTCTAAGACAGTTTATGGAATATTCAAGGAAAAGAATTGTCAAAGAAAAAGCTGAACTGGATCAAAACATGAGTTCCCTAACTTAGTATCTATCAATCACCAGCATTTGATGCTGCAGAAATAATAAATAGATGATTTGAAAATGTTGATAATTAGCTACTCTGCTTATTTAGATGTATTTTATAAGTTCTACCTGCATCTTCCAGAAATGAAAAAAATTGTCCATCATTTCCTCTCATGTTTCTGAGCAAAACAACACCCTTATGGATGTTCAGGATTTGAGAAGAGTATAATATTCCAGGCAGGACCATCTGTCTGTGTGTTCCTACACCTCTCTAAAATGTGTAAAAGTGCTGCAATTCTGCATGTGACCTCAGCACTTACAGAACTTTAAAAATTAAGAGCAACAGTCTATTGGTGCTCCAGATCTTTATTTTGTCAAGTAAACAGTGCAGTGGTTATACACTAGATACTGTTGCACACTGTGCTATACTTAGTCAATATTTCAAGGGTGCCTAAGAGATGTAGTAACCTTCACAAATAGGCATTGCCTAACTTGAAACGAACCCAAGCATCATGTAGTATTTCTCTTTGAAAAGAATATTTGTATGAATCTGTGCATGATGTATGGAAATGGTTGACCTAGATCAATGCAAGGTCAGCCAAATAACCTCCTAGACTGTAACAGCTTCCATAGGTCATTTCAGTGTTGCCCTTAAATAGCAAAAATCTCATTAAATAGGTATCTAATCACTCAGGCATGCATTTCCTCATTTATTGTGCTGGATTGACCCTGGCTGGAAGCCAGGTGCCCACCAGAGCCACTCTATCACTGCCCTCCTTACACTAGACAGGGGAGAAAAGGTAAAATGAAACGCTTGTGGGTCGAGATAAGGACAGGGAGAGATCACTCACCAATTACCATCACAGGCAAAACAGACTCAGCTTAGAGAAAAATTCATTTAATTTATTTCCAAGCAGAACAGAGTGCAGTAATGAGAAATACAACTGAATCTTAAAACACCTCCCCCCACCCCTCCCTGCTTCCCAGGCCCAACTTCACTCCCCATTTCTCTCCCTCCTCCCCCNTGCAGGGGGACAGCCTGACTCACCATGGTCTTCTCCAGGGGCTGCAGGGGAATCTCTGCTCTGGCACCTGGAGCACCTCCTGCCCCTCCTTCTGCACTGACCTTGGTGTCTGCAGAGTTTCTCGCTCCTCTCTCTCTGGCTGCAAAAGTTGCCCCTCCTTTTTTTTTTGTTTTCATTCTTTAATAAGTTATCCCAGAGGTACTACCACTGTCATTGATGGGCTCAGCCTTGACCAGCAGCGAGTGCGTCTTGTAGCTGGCTGGCATTGGCTCTGTCAGACATGGGGGAAGTTTCTAGCAGCTTCTCACAGAAGCCACCTCTGTAGCCCCCCCATTACCAAAACCTTGCCACACAAACTCAATACATTTATCTATCTCTTTGGGCCCAGAAAATGTATAGCCAGAAGTTCTTTTGTTAACGAATCTAGTAGTCAAATTAGAGATGTGGGCTAAATGTCATAATATTATATTTATCTTGGAAACAAAACTTTATGAGAGTAAACATCTTGACATAAACCACAGAAATCTTGGGTTCAAAACACATGCCATAAATTAACTCTTGAGAGTAGGATATCAAATCTTCTGAGGGCCTTTCCTGAATTTCAAACCACATTAGGAAGTGAGTGCTGATTTCTTGGACAGATTTCAGCCTTTTGATTCTTCTCTCCCCCCCCCCCCCCNCAAACCTCCCTCTGTGGGGTCAGAAATGAATGATCATACCTAGATCTTAACTTTAATTTCCTTTTTTTTTTTATTTTTTTTCTTTTTTCTTTTTCTTTTTTTTTTTTTTTTTTAAATCTACCACTACAACAATAAATAACTCAGCAATATTACAATTTGGAAAAACATGGGCATGCTGTACTCAGTAATGATGTGTGTGCATGCCTACTTCACTGAACGTTATTTCCTATGAATATTTGCTGCAGGCATGTGGTCTCCTCCATTTCATTCCTGCTCCCACCTGAGCAGTAACATCCTGATGAGTAAATAAAGAGAGAATATTTTTCAGTTCTTACAAGAAATTTCTGTGGAGACCAGCAGGTTATAAAACAGTAATATGTAAACAACCCAAAGCATATACAGAAGCTTTTTAAGCTTAATGGAATTACAAAATATCATTTGTTTGCAAAGAATGTTTTTGCTTTACATGGGGCAACCTAGGAAGGAAAAATTCATCCCGATACCTTTGTCCAGCTGTCAGGATGTATTTTTTAGTCCATATATCTATATCAAAAAGCTATCACATAGCTTCTTAATGGAATCCAAACTATAGCGCAACCCACAATAGAAATTTGAATCTGGAAAAGGTAACATGCAGGGAAGAGTAAGGAACAATTGATTGTATCATCTCTCTTAAGCAAAATCATAACTGGTTTCATAGTTCATAACAACCTCTGGGTTTTTTCCATTTTCTTATTAACTTCATGATTCACCACTAATGTCATAACCGACATGAAACCTGAAAGGATGATTGTAGTTTGCAGGAAAGAGGGGTTTGCAAGTACCACAGCTGTTGGTTGGTACAAATTGGTCTTGAACATGGTGTATGAGTAGCTGATTTGTTAAGGATCTAGTTTCTTTTATTTATATCATTCTTTGCTACTATTCCCATAGAAACAGGACACCAAAGTCAACCAGGGGGTTTTAAGAAGAAAACCGTCTTTTGCAATTGATATATAGGAGGTTTGTGACTTGGCAAGACCATGCTCTCTCTGATCTATATGCATGCTTACTTTTACAAGCTATCCCTCTGCTTGGCTGTAGTCCTAAAAGTGCCCTGGTTTTGACTATGACTAAAAATATATAGTATAAGAGTTTGAAAATTAAGCCTATACAAGTGCAGAAAGCAGCTGAGATGCTCAAAAATTTGAGATATTCAGGATGCAAACTCCAAGTTGAAATGTCAATGTGAGTACGACATGGTGATACACATTTCTCTAGCAGAGCAGTTCATGCATGTTCCATCCACTTTAGCTTTCCTGCATGTTTCAGTTCTGTAAGACATGTCTGGTAAAACATAAATAAATACAGAAGCCAAGAAAAATAATTTTGAATTAACAATGGGTATTCACTATGCTGATGTTACTATTGCTGTGCTTTTGCTCAAAGGGAGAAATGAAATGGATGATTCAGAATCCTCTAGGCACAATACTTTAGGTCACCTTCGTTGATCTTCTCAGGGGATGCTGAAGCCTCAGGGTATATTTTCACAATTTCACACAAAGACAAAAGAGCAGCCACCCTGGTTCAGGCCAATGGTCCCTTTAGACAATGTCCCATCTTTGACAGTAGTCCTGTGCAAATGTTTAGGAAAAGAGAGAGTAGAGCAGGTGTGTGTATCTCTCAAAAACATTTTGTTACTTTTTTTCTACTTTTAACATAGGGACTTTCTGACCTAAACCTGGTTTCAATTCTATGGACTTTCCCAGTTTCCCTTGGAACCCATATAAATATTTTGCATCTACACCCTCTTTTGACAAGGAGTTCTGTAGGTGCGTTGCCTATCATGTGCTGAATCACCTTATCTGGATGCTGTTTTTTGCTTGCTGCCGTTATTTCCACTGGTGGTCCCTAGTATCTACACCAGAAGAATCCATGAACATTTGATCCATTTTTCTACCATCTCCATAACACTAGGTTTTATAACATTAAGTTTATAAAAGAATAAACTTCCTAAATTCAAGAATTATTATCACGGATGCAAACATTGTTTATTAGCTGCTTATCAGTTGTTCTTGAAGACATTTGGAAGCACTTGGAACTAGTATCCATTAATTCACATATGAGTAAAAGACCTTGAAATCTCTGATATGCTCATCATCTTGTTTCATTCCCAATGTTAGTTTGCAAGCAAGAAAAAATTAAACTGGAATTTATTATCTGCTACAAAAGCAAGATAAAAATCTGGTTTTGCCTCTGAAAGTAGCCTCAAGGTAATGATTCTGCCTTGCCTTCTGTGTGACAATTCCTTAGCTACAAGAGAGGATAGAGGGAATAAGTTTTAGAAGGAATGTAGCTAACATGAGAACATTTCTAAGTTTTTGCATGTCTGCTGAGAAGCTTTTGTAATATCATACGAAATCACAGAATATTAGCTTGGTTGTTATTGTATCTTCACTGTGTTCATCAGTATTTCGGTAAGTATTTCACAGATCAGTGACTTCCTGGACTTTTGTGAATGCTAAAGTGGCTACACTTTAATATCCTATCTCAGTGAAAGTGAGCGTAAAGGTTGTGGACAGACAGTCGTCTTTACCAGGAAAATTTGTGCTTATTTATCTAATAAATACACACTATTTTCTACAGCTAATATCTGTACCTATACCATAAAAAAACAAACATTACAATACAGTTTGTGTGTCTGAGACAGTAGCTCTACATGAGCAAACTCTGACAGAGTTGGACTTCCTGAATAGTCACACTAGTGTTGGATGTATCACTCAGTATCATTAACTGACCACCAAAATAGGGTTTTGCAGCGTTACTCCATTAGCTTTAAAAGTTACCACCCTTTTGTTTGCTAAGTAATGGTTTAGTATTGCTTTCATTTTGTTGATTTGTTCTTATTGTGGTGCTCCATTTCAAAACGTTTAAATGGTTTGTAGGCCAAGAATTAGTCACTGTTATTATAGCGGACTTTGTTCTAGTTATGCCAAACCCTGCAGATTCTGTGTACATGTGAGAAAGTATGTTATAAAACCTTTGCCTTTAAAAGCTTCGCCTGGCAATATTAGTGGATCTCTATTACTACAGGTCATGATACACCAGACCCAACTGCAAGATTGGACCCAAAATATGGTTGGTTTAGCTAATGTCTCCAATTACACTAGCAATAGTACTGCTCTACTATGATTGTAGACTTCTATTTTCAGTTGGTCCCACAAAATTCTCCTGCACAAAACTAAGTTATGTTTCTCTGTGTTCCAACAAAATCACTGTAGAAATAAATTCTACCAGCAGGAATACGAGTTCATGCTGAAATTTTTAGAGCATTGTCTCACTGATAACATTTGGCAAATTAATAAATGGCTTCTGAAGATGTCAAATTTGATAAAGTTATGGAAAGTATGGGAGATTCATTATTAGACTGGGACAATTTATATAAATTCAATTCATAAGGCTTCATTTATGGTAGCACTGAAAACTCATCTATGACATCAATGTAGAATCTGAACATGCTTAAACTGTGTTTACCTAAAAAATAGTGACTTACATTTCTAATTCTCAGAAAACAGTAAAATACTAAACATTATCTACCATTTGATCATATTCTGTGTCCCTGATATTTTTAAGTGGACTTTCAGAAAGAGATTACTGTCTACTTTATTTTCTTGTTCTTTACTCTAGGACTACTAAAATCAGAATCGTTGTTTTGCACACTGGTGGTCAAATAACAGTTTATTTTACCTGTCTTTTCCTGGCCTTGCAAGAGAATATGAGTCATTTGTATCACCATCAAAACAAAAAATGATCCTTCAAAACACACTTTCTCCTTAAAGACATAGCTAGTATTAGTAACAGGGACAGGGACAGTATTACACTAAGATTTCATGTACTGTTGATCTTTTCATGATAATGTTCAACCTACTAATACATTCTAAATGAAACTTTTCCTGACAAATAGGGTGTGGTGGGTTGACCCTGTCTGGAGGCCAGGTGCCCCCCAAAGTCACTCTGTCAGTGCCCTCCTCAGCTGGGCAGGGGGGAGAAAATATAACGAAAGGGTCCTGGGTCGAGGTAAGGACAGGGAGAGATCACTCACCAGCTACTGTCACAGGCAAAACAGACTCAACATACAAAAGATTAATCTAATCTATTTCCAAGCAGAACAGAGTGGAGTAATGAGAAATACAACTGAATCTTAAAACACCTCCCCCCACCCCTCCCTGCTTCCCAGGCCCAACTTCACTCCCCATTTCTCTCCCTCCTCCCCCACAGCGGCACAGGGGGACGGGGAATGGGGGTTGTGGTCAGTTCATCACACGGTGTCTCTGCCGCTCCTTCCTCCTCAGGGGGAGGACTCCTCACACTCTGCCCCTGCTCCAGCCTGGG
>VXBL01007199.1:35953-46563 GCA_013400195.1 Aramus guarauna
TTTTTTTTTTGTTTTCATTCTTTAATAAGTTATCCCAAAGGTACTACCACTGTCACTGATGGACTCAGCCTTGGCCAGCAGCGAGTGTGTCTTGTAGCCAGCTGGCATTGGCTCTACTGGACATGAGAGAAGCTTCTAGCAGCTTCTCACAGAAGCCACCCCTGTGGTCTCCACTACCCCCAGTACCAAAACCTTACCACGAAAACCCAAAATATAGAGCATAAATTGTTCCACTAAATACCTTACTCTGGCGATTTCTACCTTAATGAGTTTTTTATTGGAAGTTCCTCTCAGTTTCTGTCCCAGACATTACCATTGACAGTAGAAGGCAAGCAGGGTCAGGGTCAGGCTTTGATATTCTTCCTCTAGGTTGGATTCATTAATGATCCTGTTTCACTTGTTCTAGGATGGATGTACAAAAGGCAGATGGACACCCATTTGCAGTATGACTTGCCTCAAAAGTTGTTGTCTTCATTAAAAAAACAAGAGAGGAATAAAAATGTATCAGTGATGTTGTTATGACAGTCTAGTACATGACATCGTGACCAACCTTGTACAACAGCTTAGGTCCAGAAATACAGAACTGGAATTGGATGATTGCTCTACTAGCCTAGGATTCAGCTAAAAGATAAAAAAAAGCTTTTTTCTTGATTGTGTTAACTAAATCAAATCTTCACAGTTTTAAAGTTCTCTCAACTACTTTGTGAGTCTAGAAACATTTCTTCTTATAGACTGGGTAGTTAGAACCAAATAGCTATATAAAAACCATCAGCTTTCCTGTTTAACCTTTTTCTAGCAAAGTTGCAATGCAAAGCTTGTAAACATGAATCTTACAGAATGAAAAGGCCAGAGGCATATAAAAAATAATTTACTCTCTGATTACTTTTTAAGCAAAAAATATTATTTCTGGATAATTTTGGATGAGTTATTTTTAAATACAGTGGTCTGGCATTTATATTACAAATTTTGTCTCTCTGATAACATCATCAGATGACCTGCCAGACTTTTTTCTTTGTCAGTGACGTTGACTTATTAATATCCTTTGGCTAAAGCACCAGAGGATTCTCAGTACAATATTCTGATAACAATTATTCATCTGGTTTGTTTGATCTAATGTATTTTATAGCTGTATAACTAATATTTTATACTATCTACTAGAAAACTCAGATATTTACAAACATGTATATATATTTCTCCTATGGATCTAGGAAGTAGCAAAGGTTCTAATTAATTAATTGGCCACTTTTATGGGTAATTAAAGACAAAATCAGGATGATTTGTTAGATATATGGTTCCTGTTTAAAACACCAAGGAGAGGGTGGGTCTTATGTAGCATGAGTAATCTAATCACAGGGAGAATTTTCTCATGGATGATGCAGAGAGCAGGTTGCGATTGGAAGACCTGCAGTCGTTTAAATGGAATCATTTAGAAGTTAAAGATTTTACAATGTTGCCATGATTCCTTACTAAACTAATATTTGCTGATCCCATTTAATCTACAGCCTGATTCCACAGGCAGAACATTTCTACCGTAATGCACTGGTACACAAACTCCACAAAGTAGGAATTCCTTTCACAAAAAGCTAAACAAACACTATTTGCATTGAGAAATGGGGTAGTCCACTTCATCCAGGAAAGCCAGTCTGCGGCACTCAAACAGTGTTTCCAAAGCAGGATCTTTTTGCCTTTGAATTTCTGTCAAACACATGAGTAAATTAAATAAGAAAATTAATGTTTTTAAAAAGCTTCAGAAGGAAGAAGTAGCTGTGGTGATCAAAGTCTAAAGAGCAGAAGCAAGGACTGCCAGCAGATATGATCCACGTGCAAGCAAACAGTCCATGAATGGTTTTTAGTCAGTCAGAACCAGAAGAAAGTTAAATACACTTCCCCAAAGGCTCGTTAAAATACATCTGTGCTTGGGGCAGTTCAGTAATTATGTGATAGGAATAATTTCTGTGATTATAATACATAATGACCACCTACAAACTTCTGGCATTAGAGTAGAAGGAAAAGCAGAGCCAAGGGAAGAACCTGGATGTTGTGAAAGAAAAATATCTCATTTAGATTATAAAATTTTACTGGTTAGTAGTCACTAGTATAAGAAAACTAACTAGTGTATATTAGCTTTATTTTGTTTTCTAACATAATTGACAATTAAAGTTCTGTTTTAATCTTCTTTCTTCTTTTTTCCCCATTTTTCCCTATCAGAATGCAACATCTCAATCCCATTCATATTCTACATTCCAGTACAGAATACATGAAATATTACATGATTTATTAAAAATGCATGCAAAATATATTCAGTGGCTACATTTCCAGTTGCTCAGAAGGGAATTGCAAAATTAGTGCAGATGATTTCTGTTTTATCTTGCTTTTTCTTCCTTGCACTTCTCGTTTGGTTTAGTAATTCAAGAGAGAAGGCAAACACAAATTGTTCCTAAGCAGTTCATCAATTCTGTCCCTACTGCTAATCACTCAATTACTGCATGATGCAGGAATTTCTTTCATTGCTACCTCAAATTCTTAGAGATTTCAGGGTTGGCAAGAAAGCCTTCTGGTAAAAAGTGATCTCTTTGCTGTAGCTGTTATGGTAGAAAGTATGTACCTCTAAAAGTAAGGAAGATTTTGTATTGATGTAGTACCAGTATTTTTTGTTGGTGTAATAGCCCGAGGAAAATGTTTCCATCTGAACCTTCTCTGACAACAGAAATACATACTGTATAGTGACACCCAGATCAACAGTTGTTATGCTAACCAGCATTTATTATTATTATTATTATTATTATTATTATTATTATTAATCATTGTCAGAGAAATCTGTTTTGATACTGTATTAGCAAAACCTCCTGTTAAAGGTTGGACTTATACCTTAGAGAACCTCACCCAACCTGCCATTCAGGTTAGAGAAAATCCTTTGACCAGCTAGAAGAAAGATGGAGCCTCAGCAATACTCATCACTGCTCTGCCCCAAAGAGGGAAGAGTCCTTTGAGACACTTCTTTGTTAACAGTTGTCTTCTGCAGGTTTTATGTGCAAGGAATAAAGTAATCTCAGAAGTTGTGATATGATGTTAATGGTATCATATTTTATACTGCTCCTCACCTAAACTTATTGCTTTGAATTTAGGAGGGCATAAAGTAAAACCAATTAAAGATAATGCACTTTTTATTATTTTATGCACTTTAATAGCATTTGAAGACCTTTGCCAAGATTTTGTTACGTGCTATGCAAATGTATAAAGTTGGTCTATGCCCTAAAGAACTCACATTCTATAAAACAAAACCAGGGCTAGTAAGTGTTATTAACCTTATTTTACAGCTGAGGAAACTGTGTCCTAAAGTCACATGGAAAATTGTGAAACAGGCAGGAATGAAATGACGATCTGCATCTGAATGAACTATTTAAAACACATGTCCTCCTCAAGTCAGTCTTCAAGGAAGCCTGTAGACAGAATTTCCTTCTACAAAACAAACCGTTTAATAGTGGAATAGTTGGACCTAAGACTCTTAAAAATGGAATGAAAACTTATACTGGGATATGGAAACAGATATTGACTGACAGGACAACTTTTTTCTTTTTTTGCTGCTTTCTGGGTAGAGGTATTGAAAAGTTAAATTGACACTGAGATCTGCAACATCCTTCTTTACTGTTTTTCATGTTGCAAGGTCCTACTGAGTTCCCCAGCCCTGCCCTAACCTACAAATAAACCTACAGGAGCACATACTTAAACAGTATCAACAGCACTTGTTAGTTCTCATCAGGTCTTTTACTATTTAGCCTTCTAAAATCTCTTCTTATCATTCTAAGATATTTGAGGCAAAGCTCAAATGTAAGCTACAAAGCAAACATGGTGACAGGCCAAACTGTGGGTTGAATTCAGAAGAATGTGGTCTAGCTCATTTTCCCTCTTGAAATATTCAATTATATGCAAACTACATATTACATGCAAACATGTATTTATATAAATATACACACAACGAGCTTAAGAAACACAGAGTTTGTTTTGCCACAATTAGCAACTAAGTGCAGTGTATTTCAGTTAAAGGTGCCAGAGTATGTGAAAGTTAAGTGTGATAGTAATTAAATTTGGTTATATAAAGTGCAATGTCTCCACAGATTTTCTTCATCTAATTTCTACTGATCTCAGATGTATTTGTCTTCGAAAACAAGCAACATGATATAGGAATCTGAAAGAGTAACTTGTTTAATCAAAATAACATAAAATGCTGGTTTGCATCAAATACGGCCTCACTGAGAAAACAGTGAAGTACACAGTTAAGTAATTTCCCACCTAAGCTAGCATTTAATTGTGTCATTCATTTTAATAGAGTTTAGATGTGTGACTAAAGAATAGTACATGTTTGAATAATGCTTTTCTGAGTTATGCTGAAAGCCAATATCATTGGATGGGTTTCTCTGAGGTAAGCTGTTGTAGATCCATTTAACTTTTTGTAGTTTAAGAGATGAAATCAAGTGTGTAATTTTCTTATTAACTTCAGTGATATATTTATATTGAAACAACAGACAGATCAAAATTCAATCTTGCATTTTGCTATTAATTAGTCATAATACTCTCAAAGTACTAGTACATAGTTGTCCTGCCTTTGACTAGGGTAGAGTTAATTTTCACAAGGATCTGGGAGGGAACACAGCCAGAACAACTCACCCAAACTAGCCAAAGGGGTGTTCTATACCATATGACACCTTGCTCAGCATAAAAGGGGGCTAGTCAGGGAGGGGCGGATCTGGGACCAGCTTCAGGACAGTCTGAGTGTGCGGACGTGAGTGTGCGGTCATTAGGTCAGCAAAAAGCATTGTGTATCACCCATTGTGTACCTTCTGTTATCAGTACTGCTGTTGTTATTTCCCAGTCCTTTGCCATCCTAGTAAATTGTTCTTATCCTGACCCACAAGTTTCACCTTTGTCTTCTCATCCTCCTCCCCATCACACCAAGGGGGAGGAGGGGTGAGCGAGTGGCCATACAGTGCTCAGCTGCTGGCTGGGGCTAAACCATGACAATAATCATAAATGAAATTGAAAAAATAAATAAATTTCTATGTGACAGTGTTTGATGATGTAGCAAATTGCAGCTAATACAGAATCTGTTCTTTGTTTTGAATCTTCACAGAAAGAAGGGCAAAGGGGAAGAAATAAAAACTTTAATAAAATAAATTCAATTTTTTATTTTACCTTTTTTTTTGTCTTCATATTTTATCATTTTTCCTATCGTTGCTACCAAGAATGGGGACAACATGCACTGGTTTGGGCAGGGATAGAGTTAATTTTGTTCATAGTAGCTAGTGTGGGGCTATGGTTTGGATTTGTTCTGAAACCAGTGTTGGTAACACAGAGATGTTTTAGCTATTGCTGAGCAGTGTTTGCACAGTCAAGGCCTTTTCTGCTTCTCACACCACCCCACCAGTGCATAGTTTGGGAGTGCACAAGGCGTTGGGAGGGGATACAACTGGGACAGGTGACCTCAACTGACCAAAGAGATATGCCATACCATATGATGTCATGATCAGCACTAAATGAGGAAGAACACTGGCGGAAGAGCCATTGCTTGGAGACTGACTGGGCATTGGTCAGTTGGTGGCGAGCAATTGTTCTCATTTACATCAATTGTCTTTCTTGGGTTTTATTTATCTCTTTATTATTTTCCTTTTCATTACAATTTTTATTATACTAGTATCAGCATCAGGATTTTATTCTATTTTAATTATTAAACTATTTGCATCTCAACCCACAATTTTTCTCACTTTTACCCTTCCAATTCGCTCCCCTCAACCCCCTGGGGGTGACTGAGCAAGTGGCTACGTGGGACTCAGTTGCTGACTTGGGTTAAACCATGATGCAACACTAAGAATACTAAAGAAGGGAGTGTATTATATAGAAAACAAACAGGAATGGCTGTTTTTAAAACAACTATCCATAACCAGAATAATCTTTTTACTATGGTGGTACTAAAGTGGCAGAAGGGATGAGGAGATCTTTTTGCTTTTTAATTCTGAAAGTATTTCCTGCTCTTTATTGTTGCTGTTTTAAACAAACATGTAAGACCCCAAACATAACCTTGAAAAAATAAGAAATGTGGGAGTGAAAAGTCTGCCTTGGTTAACTTTGTTCTCCAATAGCTGCTATAGCTGAGCCATGCAACCAGCTAAATATTTTATATGGCACTGTGTGGTGCAAATAAGGAATGGAAAATAAATACACTGGAGTCCAACAAAGAGGCTCTTAACAACTGTGCAACTGAAAGTAAGGGGGGAACAAAGATTTCCAAATCTTGAGAAACAAGCATTGGATAAAAATTACTTCTTGTAGATGCTTCCAGCATGCACGCCACAACAGAAAGACTTGAAATTAAAATAAATAAATAAAGCAAGAAACATTCATTTTCAAACAAAACCACAGTGGGGAAGTAATTACATTAAATAGTAACTGTAGCTTCCAAACAAAGATATATAGGATTAATCACAGCGTTTCCTGTGCAATTGATATGGATCGCAGGCAGCAATCAGAGAGAGCTAAAGAAGTGAATCACTGACTGCCGCATAGAGCAGATTGTATCCTCCCACGGGCCAATTGCTAGAAGAGAGTTTAATTGCATATTAGAGAAACTCAAATATTCCTTCAATTTGAAGACAACATTGTAGCCTTGAGTGTCACAGTCCACCCAGGGAATTAATAGATACACTTTCTTTCAGTATGGTTAGATTGAAGACAAGTCCCGTGTCATGATACCATGAGATAAGAGAATGGGAAGCAATATTCTTCAAGAAGAACAAAGATCTTTCTATTACAGAAGAAAACCTGTCTTTAAAATACAACTATTAACTCTGAAGATTTTATCTAGTAGTTCATGAAAAGCGTTAAGAATTTTAAACCTCTCATTTAATTATATACATTGCTTAGGAGCTGATAATGAGCAGCAGAATATTTTTGACAACAACCTAAATCCATATGAAATTGGCAAAAGTCCATAATGTTTTTACTCCTTCTGCAGCAGCAGATTTTCTGATGTTTCTAATGTACTAATCACCATTATTGACACTAATGGATTGTTTTGCTTAAGACATATATAAATAAATGGACATGGAAAGGGATGGGAAGTTTATTCTTGCAGAGGCAAGAAGGACATTTCTCACATATATTTAGTGTGCAGTGGAGCCCTGGATAATCAGTGATTCAGAATCCAAGTAGGTATCCAGTCTACATATCCCTCAGAGCATCTTACTGCAGCAGCAATAATGAGGCTAGCTAGTTTAAAAATAGCCTAATAATGTGTGCATAAACTATAGTTAAGGCAGTGGCTTCCTGTAGACAAACCTCATTTCTTTAGATCTGCAAAATTCTCTTTCTCAATTAAACAAGCAATACACAAAAAAAGCTAAAATCTTATTTCTTGGCCAAAATCTAGATCTATACATTTGTGCAACTGGGATATATCTGTTTAATTCTTATCAACCTTTTCATTCTTATCCTGTAATTGTTGTGAGATTTCTTTTACCCTGTTTGACATTGGTAAAACATAAACATTTTTTTCCAGCCTTCTAGAACTTCCCTGGGAGTTGAAGATCTATCGAAATTAACCAAATGGGTGTTCGCTAAAGTCAACCCTTAAGTACAAATTACCAAAGCTTGTTTGTGCTTGAAAATGCTGAAAAAAAAGTCTTGTATATTTGTGTCAAATTCCAATTTCTGAAAAAAAAAACCCCGTCTTGTATATTTGTGTCATATTCCAGTTTCTGTGGCAGTTGTCACTGAGTCTTTCAGCTATCATTGTTTAGTACACAGACACACATGTTTTGCAACCTATAATGTAAATTAATTGCTCTGTGAACAAAATTTAAAGCAGGAATTTTATTATATATATCCACATGGTTTTAATATTGTATAACTAAGGAAGTTATCAGAGTTTTGGTAAAGGAGTCTAATAAGTTCCAGGTAGCTTATAAAGACATATAAGTTGAAACTAGACCCTCTCTTTAATAAATTATTTGCTCCTTTCCCACATACTCTCACCAATTTACATTTACCAATATTTTTTGAGACAACACCCGTTTCTCTGAGGCCTGTTCAAATGCAGACAGTGCTAGAGACAGCAAATCCCATTAAATCCTACTGGAACGCAGTCAGTCTGTATGTTCCATGTAAGAAATATTTATTTATTTTATCCTACTGAGGTTTTTAAATTTTGCTGTGGGAGAGGAGGGAAGAGAAGCCTTGCAGCCCAACAAGAAATTTAAAAAGCCATGTGTGACTCAAAAGCCTTTGAGGTAAATAATTTCCAACCATGAAAAGAGGTAAAAATTGCAAGGAGAGCTGGAAGGATCGTGTTCTGGACCATAATGATTAAGCACCTCATCCTGAAATATCATAAAGTGTGGGCAACCCAAGGGTCTGCACTGTAGATTACTGACTGCTTCATAGGGTTTCGTTTTATAAACAAAATAACATCACTGTTCACTGACAATTATCACCTAAAATCTGCTGCCTACTGCAAAATATAAGTTGAGCATGCCTTTCATCGGCTTGATTTTCTGCCAAATGGAGGCTGACCTTTTATTTAGTAACTTTCTCAAAGCAATAGAGGTTAGTCAAAGCAAATGGAGATATTCCATTTTTTGATCAGTGAGTGCTTAGTTTGAGATATCTGAAAGGATGCAAAGTGCTTGTTTTTAAAAAATTCAAGTATTAGATCTCTTAAATTTATCATCCTTCTTCCTCATCTCTGAAATCACAGACAGATTTTGAAAATCCCCACTTATCAAAATGCTTCTTAATAAATTTTGAAACTAATTATTCACATAAATCAAAATTTGTGTTTGTTTATATGTTGATTTTTATTCCTTTACTCCAATTTCTTGAAAAGAAATAAATGGAAAATGCGTTAACTAAAGGAGAATCAGACAACAGCAGGACATTAACAGTGAGTGTCTTTTAATTTTAATGTAATTGTACAACTGGAACTAACCATAAATGCAGTAGAAATGTACTGTTATAAATAAAATACATAAAGCATCTCTGGGTGTGTTAGTGATTTTTTTTAGTGATGCAGGTTAGAAAACTGTTGTGGTTTTACCCTAGCTGGCAGCTGAGCCCCACGCAACCACTTGCTCACTCCCTGCCATTGGGATGGGGGAGTGAATTGGAAAAGTTAAAGTAAGAAAAATCGTGGGTTGAGATAAAGGCAGTTTAACAGGTAAAGCAAAATCTGCATTCACAAGCAAAGCAAAGCAAGGAATTCATTCCCCACTTCCCATGGGCAGGCAGGTGTTCAGCCATCTCCAGGAAAGCAGGGCTCCAGCATGCATAACGGTTACTTGGGAAGACAAACGCCCCCTCCCCAACCTCTTCCCCCAAGCTCCTTATAAACGGAGCATGGTGTCACATGGTATGGAATATCTCTTTGGTAATTTTGGGTCAGCTGTCCTAGATGTGTCCCTTCCCAACTCCTTGTGCACCCCCAGACATCCCACTGGCAGGGCGGTACAAGGAGCAGAAAAGGCCTTGGCTCTGTGTAAGCACTGCTCAACAACAAAAACAACTCTATATAACAAAAACATCTCTATATTATCAACACTGTTTCCAGCACAAATCCAAAACACATTCCCATACTAGCTACTATGAAGAAAATTAACCCTCTCAGCTGAAACCAGGACAAAAACTCATTTGAATTAATTTTTAAAACCCCATCTCACTAGCAACAATAAAATGACATATTGCTAAAAGGCTGGCTGCATATCCTAAAGGATAGATAATCACAACAAACAGAAATTCAGATCCATTCAGTAATGTAGGACTGAGGGAACTAATGAATACTTTCTGGCCAAGATTATGCGAGAACAATAGCCTAGTATTATATTCACTTTTTTTTACATTTTTGTGAATTTTGTTAAACTTAAGTGGAACATTGACATACACTGTCATTCTTCAGTCAATGGATATATCTTATTTATTTTGCCTATCTTATTCACAATGGTATCTACACTGTGTTGGGATGCCTCATCAGTTTATACCTACAGCTACAGTGTCATGAACACATGTATTTAATTCAGTTAGATCTGTGATTTTGTGTCAACAGAATGTCACCTTGTCAAGTGAGTATTGCAGTATCATTACAATATTTGCAAAAAACCCCACCACACCCTCATCTTTTTGCAGTCTGAAAAGACAGAGAAAAAGAGAGTTAGGGAAAGGAGGACTGCATTAATACCACTGACACCTGCACTGATTCCTTCTCACTCTTGCAGGTAAGTGAAAGAGGGCAAGAGTATCGTATACAGGATCTTCGTACACAAGCATATCACACAGAATGAGGATACTCTTTCTGATACCCCTCTGTCAGACTTCCTTGCTTTCTAGTGCTAAGCCATCAGCACACTTCTATATTTCCACTGCTAAGAAGCTGAGAGATGGGGGAATTCAACAATCTTATGACTGCTTACACATCTTCTAATCTTGCAAAAGAGAAAGGAGATAACATAGGCATATCACAGAAAAGCAGGATTCAGCTTCAAAATAGGCACACTGAATCTTTTGGTAGCCTTCCTCTTTTTTTTTTTTTTTTTTTTTTTTTTTTTTTTTTTTTTTTTTTTTTTTTTTTT